>RXPK01002856.1:0-88853 GCA_004143645.1 Protaetia brevitarsis | reverse complement strand
TGCGCCCTAAATGAGGTAAGCATCCATAGGGAATTAATATTGGCCCAGGTTACTAGCCACTCTGGCGTAAGGAGATATAAGGCAACGGAGGATCTGGCCAGGCAAGGTTCGTCAAGGTCATTCGTTGGACCGGGCCCTTCTTATGAAACTACCAAATCGCAAATGAAAAAACTTCGTCAATGAATGCATACATAATCAGTCCAGAGAGTGGTGGTAAAATTAACCAAAACAGACAAAAGAGTTTCTAAGGAAACAGACGTCTGAAGAGCGCCTTTACTGAAGATCTACCGAATAACGATAGAAAACTGTCAAAATGATAGTAGATCTGCCGACTGGTCATTGTAAACTAAATAGACATATGTGCAACATAGGCCTGGTAGATGATGCTACTTGCAGATTCTGCCAAGAGGAGGAAGAAACACCAGTTTTGTGCCATGCCAATGTGATGGCTTGGCGGAAGACAAAGTTTCCAGTAATCAGCATGGAGAACCCCACAGCTAGCATCTACACAAAGAAGCAGCTCTCAAGGATGATAAGCCTAATTAAAAGGGCAAAATGAGAGAATGTCTTCTAGGAGAAAGGGGATCACAATAGATCTGAAAAGGCGCGGTGAGAACAGGTCCATAGGCCACCTCAATCCCAATCTAATCTAATCCAACTTTATAGACCCTGTGCAGTTTTGAATGAAATTTTCATTTCAGTCAACACACCAACTAGACAAAAAGAAATACTGAGCTGAAGCTAACACCAATCCAACTACTTTCCAATGCTTTCTTTGGGGAAAAATAGTTTACTACTGAATGGATAGAATCTGGAAATATTTTCTTCTATCTAAACGAGAGAGCGGACATATTTAACGGAGAAACTGTAACACCATGCTCGCTACCCAAACCGAAAACAGCAAATATCTTTTGAAGGTTGGTCTTTGCGAAACGGGCTCGTTGGTATTTAGTGATCGAAATGCTGGAAAACCAAGGCAAAGATCCACTGTACAAGTAGAAGAGCAGTTTTTAAACTTAGGAGGTGCAGATTCCTCAATTAGTACTAGACAGTTAGCAGTTGCAATAAATATCTCAATCCACAAAACTGTTCATTCAGTTTTAAAGGAAAAGGATAACCTTCTTCAACTGAATTTCTGAAATACGATTTTAAATAGGATTCGTGATGATGATAATTTTCTCAGACATATTTTTTTTTGGAGCGATGAATGCATATCTAATAGAGATTGAGTCTTTAACACTCATTTCCAACGAATTTCATAAGTATTGCCACCAAAGAAAGTTTTCCGTTAACGTTTGCTTAGGCATAATAAACCATTGAACTTTTGGACTAATTTACCAATGATTTGGACGAAGTTATAAATAACATGTCATGAAATGCGCGACCTAACATGCAAGAGGAAGCTCTGCTCCCGATGCTCTTATATTATAGAGTAGCTTAAGTAACATACATCAATGTCCTCACTGGTATTTTTTTTGTCAAATCAATCTTAGAAACACAAGGGACAAAGTACTGTATCTGCCAATTTTAACATCGGTCTCGCTCTAGGTTCAATTCTTGAACGTCTCCTGTTATCTATATGCATAAATAATTTGCTCTCTTTAGCGTTTAAATTAAATAAAATAACTATTAAAGATATTGCGAGTGAGACATTAAAATATTCAGTATTAAAGAAAGTATTGCAATATATTAAATATGGTTGGCCAAGTAAGGTGTCAAAACCTTTTGATATTTTTGCGTTACATAAGTCACAATTAAGTATTGAAGATGACTGTATTTTATTTGGTCATCGAGTTGTAATACCAAGTTCATTAAGACTTAAAGTTTTGCAGGAATTGCATCGTTCTCATATGGGCATAGTTAAAACTAAAAGTCTTGCACGTTCATATGTGTGGTGGCCTAATTTATGTTTAGACATTGAAAATATGATTACCTCGTTACAAATTGTTTGAGTACCAAAGCAAAGCCGAATCTTGCAAAGTTGATTCCGTGGGATTACCCAAAGATGTATGGAGTCATTTGCATATTGACTATTTAGGTCCGTTGTTTGGTAAATATGTTTTAGTAGTGATAGATGCTCACTCAAAATGGATAGAGACGTTTGTAACCTACAGTACAGATACGCGAACGACTATTGAACATTTGCGAAATTTATTTTCGCGATTTGGATTTCCTAAGCAGTTGGTGTCGGATAATGCTACTAATTTTACATCAGACTCATTTAAAAAATAATTGAAGTTTAACGGTATAGAATTTAAAACGTCTCCACCGTATCATCCGGCAACAAATGGCTTAGCTGAGAATGCTGTAAAAATAGTGAAACATGCGTATATTGAATCTAATAACTAGAAGTCCCAGTAATAATTTTAATTTGATATTAAAACAATTTTTAATGGATTATAGGAATTCAGTTCATTCTGCTACTAGAGAAACTCCAGCAAAATTATTATTGGGACATAACATTAGAACTAGGCTAGATTTATTATTACCGGATTCAGATACAAATAACCAAAATAAAAGTGTAGTACTTAAAAATGTTTAAAGAAAAACAACAAAAACAAAGAATTATAAGGTAGTAGACTGCGGATTTTCGCTGTCGATGATAAAGTTTAGTGTTCGAGATTATAGATTTACGAAACCATCATGGATATCATATCTACAATTTAAGGAGGGGAGTGTTAGGTATGTGTTAGGTATGTAGATACATGTTTGTAGTTAATGAGTAAGTATAGTAAACAAGTTATTGTCATTATAAATATTTATCAATAAAATAGGAGTTGTGTCAGTTGTAAGACTATTTTTATGTACCAGTGTACATCATAGTCAGTGGACATTACAATATTTAATGGGTAAAAGAAACAGGAGACTAAATACAAAAAGCCAAGAGGCTGCGGTGTTTCCCAAGACTCCATATCAGACGGCTCCCATACAAAAAAACCACAAAAACAAAAAGAAAAATATGTATCAAAGGTTAACATTTGGTGATTGGAAGTGGTTAAATGTAACAGTGGATGCTTCGTATTTTGATTCAAAAATAAATTTATCACAAAACAATGTAAGGCGCGGGTAAGCAATACAGTTTATATTCGCATATCGAAAATATAACCAATATAGCACTTTTTTTTTAAACCGACAGATTCCCTCATCTCCACATATAAGAAGAAAATTACAAATGAGTCACATTTGCGTTTATAGCTGTACTTACGGCAATTAACAATAAAAAGAAAGGAAACACCGCATATAAGAACTGCCAATTAAACTAAAACAAACCTAACTAAAGCGATCTATATATCTCACCTCTGCATACTCTAGCAGAGTCTGTTTATGCGAGCATTAACTTACTGGAAAAGCCTGTTTACCCTACTTTCCACTAAATTACTAAAATGAATCCAATTAATGTTGATGTATACGCGAGGCCACTGGCGTCTGCAGTCTGCAAAATTGAATTGATTCGCTGATGATGCGTTTATTCTTTGATACACAATTTCGTATCCATCGAAAACCACTAAAGCGGAATTTCAGAGATTTTCATTCCCAAATATTCGCAGCTCGCATATTCGTTTATGTAAATGTAATTAATATACATAATTTTGAGGTCTTAACAGAATTCATTATCAGACCCTGAACAATCCGCACAATGTGCTAAACCGCATTTCTATTGTAGCTTTGTAACTCATGTTATTGTATCTGACTTCCTTCCAGATCCTGCTCCCAGAGTAAGTTTTTGCCAAAGTTTCCCCTTACACCTTGGCGAATGCTGGGAGATAACTAAAGTAATGCTATGGCACAGTAGTCCGGAATATGATACCAGCGAAACTAATTGTTATTTTATAAAACTTTTCTTATAAATTTAAATTTTTATACCTAGCTAGATAAATAAATAAACATGTCTGCAAGTTCCAAAATACCAGGTCAATAGAAAAACTGCATTTTAAAAGTGTTTCATATTATTACAAAAGTAGTGAAAACATCTATCAGATTAGTAAATAATATTTTTTTTTGTAGGAGGAAAAAATGCTTTATACATCTGCAATTAGCCTGGTGTGTGGGACTCGCACCCACTAAAAAACCTCCCCGTCCAGCAAGATTCCACCTCGGTATTATTTTTCACATTCCGTCGAGGTAGTGCCCCGTATTTAGCGTCGGTCTCCTGCTTCTTAACGATCAGAATCGTCTTCGCGAAGGCAGAGATCCTCTGCCATGCGTCCCGACCCCGCAGCATCACCCAAATTAGATTTACCGGCGTGAGTACTCCGACATTTCGTGCCAGCTGGTCTCTGAGTGACTTCCACCTTACGCATTCGAAGAATGTACGGCGGTCATCGTCACAGTCGCTGTCCTGGTACCGACAGGAGGCACTATCCACTTTCCTTATTTTGCATAGGTAATCGTTGAAGTACACGTGCCTCGTCAGCATCTGAAAGAGGTAATAGTCAACCTCTTCGTGATCTCTGTCCATCCAGACTGGAACGACTCCGTCATCTGCCTTCGGGCCCGCGTTCCATCGTTTTCTGTACAGCGCATGTTACGCTCTCTCGTATCCCGCCTGCTTGTTGATCGCCTTCCAGCTTATCCAGTAGATTTGCCTTCTCTCCTTGCTAGAGTCTATAGGATTACTCCTGCTATAATGGCCGCTGCCTCCGATACGGTCCTGTAGGAATTTGCTATTCGCAGAGCTCCCCTTCTTTGGACTGCGGCCATCCTCTTGCGGTACTTTTCGTTTCAGAGCGCGCATGCCCAAATCTCACTGCCGTGCAGGAGAATGGACTCCGATACCGACATTAGAAGCCGGCTTTTACTTGCCAATGGCTCACCGACGTTGCGATCGTTGGCATGAGTGTCTGGGCGTTTATTGCCGCGAAGCAAATATGGTCCAGACGTCATACGACTGTCCATGTGTACTCCTAGGTACCTCACAGAGTCGGATGACGTGATCGTCTCCGTATCGACCTTCAACGGTACTCACAGAGGAATCCTGTGTTCGGTCAGCAATACAACCTTCGCTTTTTGGGTGGCCAGCTCCAACCCGTGATCGTCCACCCAGCTGGTCACTCTTCTCATGACTTGATTGAGCCGCCTTTGGGCATTCTCGATGTCGGTAGCGAGAATCACGGCCGCGATGTCGTCTGCGTAGCTAACCAAGTAGGTGTCAGCAGGCACCTCCATGCGGAGGATGCCATCGTAGAAGATGTCCCACAGATCTGGTTCCAGGATGGATCACTGGACGGCCCCCGCCGTTATCCTCACCGTGCGCCATCTCCCCGTCGTTTCGTACCTAAGCACTCTGTCCGCGAGGTAACTCCGCAACATCCGCAGAAGGTAATGCGGGATGTGGAAGCGATTCTCCAAAGCGTCCAGAATAACATCCCATCTGGCGCTATCACATCAAGGGTAACGAGCACCACTATTCCCCTGGTGTGTTTGTTTTTGCGCCGCTCCGTGAGATAGGTGTCCACTATTTCCCGAACGGCGCTAATTGTAGAATGGCCCTTCCTGAAGCCGTGCCGCCTGGATAGTTCTCCGGCGACGTCGACGCTGGCCAGGAGCCGCGTCTTCAGTAGCCTTTCAAGCAGCTTCCCTACCGTATCCAGCCTATAAAGCGGTCTACACGCTGACGCTGTGTTTGGGTCACTCTTGCCCTTGGTAACAGGCGCTAGGCGTTTCTATGCCCTTGAAAAAAACTGCTTCCTTCAGGCACTGGTTGTAAGTGTGCAAAAGGAGCTGTGGGCACCTGTTTGCAACACTCTTTGCGGCCTCGACGGGAATTCCATCCGGTCCTGGTGCTTTCCCGCTCTGCAGGAGACGTGCGGCCTCGGTCTAGCTCTCAGAGTAAGGTGTTTGCGGTTTCTCTTGCTCATACACTGAAAGAAAGGTTAGCTACACTTAAACTAAAATAAAATCGCTCCATGGGCGCAATATTATGAATACCACCGTCAATAACTCTGCAACAATAATTAGGCACTAGTTAATTAGAATAGGGACCAATGACATGTTAGGAACAATGAGATAATTAGAGTACTTAGCCCTATGTAGTACCCTTGAGTGGAGCATGGGGTTTAAGGAAGTTTTTTCTTGTATCATTTTAATTTATCAATAAATGGTGGTCAGCTCGTCCTCTGTGTACGCAGGGGCCTCGCCTAATTCCACCAAGTGCTTTGGGAAAAACTCCTCGACGACGTGATCCATGTGTGCTGTTCCCAGGCTGGGACGCGCAGACTTCATGTCCAACTTCTTGGTAGCGATCTTGTAGCCCAGTCCTATGGCTGTATTATTTTAGACTATGATAAATAAATAAAGATTAATACTAGAAACCGGTTAATTTTTTTTTTCATTATATCTTTGGTTGTTAATATATTTCAGCGTTTCATGTTAAGTAGTATTCACTGCAAGAAGGCTACTGTATTATATTTTTGTTATTAACAATCATAGGGAAATTATTTAGTTAGAGTAGGAACATTTCAATTTGTTATGGAATTCATATAGTACTTACAACAGGTAGCGTCGTGTGGTACCTTTAGGTGGAACACGGAGTTGGGAAAATTTATAATTATTTAGTTTTTCATAAATAAAGTGTTACTATATCTGCTGTGTCATCCTCTAACAAAGTTACTTTAAAATTTGCTACCTATTCTTTTCTTAAAATAGTCTACTGTCCAATAAAAAAAAATTAGGCACTTTTATGTACCTATTATTAATATCTTACTTACTGCAAGTAATCCTATAATTTACATATGTTATCATCGAATATTTAATAATAGTCATTAAGATAACATCTGCTCCACAATAGGCCCTAATGGTCGCAGTGGATGGGACGATTAATTGAACTATGCAGATGCTATCTCTCCTTAATCGCTAATCACTGTATAATTTAATTAAATATGTTAATGGTATTCGATCCATTGTGCTCTGGGAAAACTAATTTTGCCCGACACTAACCCAGGTACCTTTAATTTCCTTTAAATTTATTACCAAAACAATGGTAGCATTCATTCTAAATCACATCCTATTTACGCTATAGTTGCAATGACTTGTTTTGTTGATATTATAACTATATCTTTGATGGCTGGCTTGATGACTCACTTAAAATAGCTCGTAGTTTTTCCCACCATCATACAATGTGGTTAGATGTGATCGTAATTTTGCCATGGTTGATTGAAATACGGAAGGCGGTATTTTGTTGGCACTGCAGAATTCCATCTCGTTTGAAATTATAGATGTATAGAACATTACTGCTCCTACTCATTTAATTGATTTTATCTTGTGCAAATGTACTACATACCGCCTAACTTATCAAATGATGAATTTGATGCTGCAGAGGCATTTCTCTCAAACAAATCTGTTAATGTTTATTGGTGATTTTAATTTGCCTCGCTATCATAATCATGTTGCTAACAACTTATATAATTGCCAAATATCCTTCTTCCTTGAATTCTGCAATATTCTCGATTTTAGACAGTTGAACAACATATTAAATAGAGACAATAGACTTGTGGATTTAGTTCTATCCAACGTGAATTGTTTCATCGAAGTAACGCACGAGGACCAGCCATTTGTTCCGGAAGATCCATATCATCCATCTCTATTCATCTCACTTGATTTATTTCTTTTCAGAACCAGTTGACTTTCAACCCAATATTTCTGCAACTCGATACAGTTTCCGGAATACTGACTTTGGAAAGCTCTATGGGACCTGTTGCTTGTCGATTGGGCATTTCTGAATATCCTTTATGATGTTAATGTTAATGTCTGTAAATTCTATGACAAACTGCATTCCGTACTGGATAAATTAGTTCCTAAGTTTTCAACGTCCAAACTCACCTTTCCGCTCTGGTTTTTAAATGAAATAAAACGTAATTTAAATAAAAGACTTAAGAAAAGGATATCGGGCATACGCGATCTTTCTTTTTGAATATCGAAGGTTGATAGTCTTTACAAAAGTGCAAAATTGCTGAATGCTAGTTATACATTTCACTAAATGATCTTCACGACTTCGAATCTACTGTGGTCCTTTGTGCGTTCTACAAATGGCACTTCTCGTATTTCGGCAAGTTGTCATACAATGGAATCGATTTAGAGGTACCTGAGCGTATTGTTGATGCCTTCGCTCATTATTTCTACCTCAATCCTATCTCTGAAGAACTGATATCAAATAGCCTCATTTCCTGATACGTTAACTGCTGCAGAAGACCTACCAGACTACCCAACGTAAACTTGTTATATTTTGAGCAGCCCAATTTCAACAATCAATCAAAACATCTACTTTTGAGAATATATGGAAATGAACTCGAGTAATTCCTGTTTCTAAAAAGAAGAATTCTTCTGAAATCAAAAACTATCGACCTATTTCAATTTTAAACAATTTTGCTAAAATCTTTGAACAATATATCTACATTCCACTATAAACTTCAAAATACAATAGCTTATTTTGTCAGAACAATACAGCTTTATGATGGGACGGTCTACTGTAATTAATCTAGCTGCGTTTACGCAATTTGTTAGTGAGGTTATGGACAGGCAGGGACAAGTGGACACAGTGTGCACGGATTTTTCACTTTAACACTTTGAAACACATACTACATAAATTGGATTCCTTTGGCTGAATTTCAATTGACGAACGGTGTTCCATAAGGCTTCAACTTTGGACCATTACTTTTCAATATATTTATTAACGATCTTCTTGAATCCCTGAATTGTCCCGTTTTGGCGTATGCTGATGTCAAGTTGTTCTGCTTTGTCTCTGGTCCTGATGATGCAAATACCTTACAACACAATATCAATATTTTATTTGAATGGTTTGACACTAACAACTTGGTTTTAAAATATTGATAAATGCTACACTGTATCATTCACTAATAAAGCTAAGCCACATGCCTTTATCTACACCATTTCTGGTCGTGTTTTAAATAAATTAAATGCTACCAAAGATTTGGGAGTTACGTTTGACGCTGATTTGTCCTTTTCTTCACATGTCGAAAGTACATGCTTAACTGCATCTAGAATACTTGGTTTCCTCATTAGAACGTTTAAACAGTTTAAAGATATCGCACTTCTGAAATCTTTTTTTTTTGCTTTTGTTCTGCCTAAGTTGGAGTACGGCTCAATAATTTGGTACCCTTATTATGCCTCTCAACAGATTCCTATAGAGCTTATTCAACGTGGATTTGTGAGATTTCTATGATTCAAATTAAATGGAGCTACTACACCTACATCAAATGCGTGCGCTTAACTATCGATGTAATGTTTACAAACTTATTAATAGTAAAGATCTCTATTGTCATTTATAAGTTTCAACGTTCCACGAATTGTATCTCGGCATTCCATCACATTCAGCATGCCAACACCAAGAACTCATCTATCACTTAGAGCGCCACTTTACCACATGACACGGAATGAGGAAGTACTCTGAAGATATTTTCCTGGGAACTAGTGCACAATAATATATTTTTTCTGCTTATTTCTATCTTTTCTTTATAAAAATGTACATATGTATTTTTCTATAGATTTGTTATATGCATTAATTATATATTTCGTCCTGTTATTGGGGTGACTTCTTGGGTAAATAAATCTCTATTATTATTATAATTACATCTTCGGATTTAACCTTATCTGTTGGTGTTCGATAGTTACAACGATTTTCTCTTCTTGCATAAATCTACAACTGCATCAAAAACTTTCCGGACGACTTACATAGACATACATAAATAATAAAGTAGTGTTATTTATTTCAAAATTTATTACCATCTCTGCTAAAGGTGTTACTAATCGATTACGTTTCTTAATAGCTGATTTTCGTTCCTAGTGAGTCATGTACGAGGTGAAAATGGCGTTGCTATGGTGTACTATTTTTAGGTACACATAAAAATTTTATCGAAGCAACAGTTTGATTATGGATCGTTCTATAAACCCTGTAATTATAGTTAGGACCGTAAATAAATAAACACAAAGCATAGCACGATTGAAATCAGTAGTAGTAAAAGCAGTAAATTCAAAATTAAAGCTGAATGTTTAGTTCAAAATTTTGGCACAGAATACGTAACAGCATTCCTTCATTTGAAAAATCCCCTTTTTGTATTAATCCTAATTACTCGGATTCGTTTCAAAACAAGTATAATATTTCCATCATTTTAAATTAACATTAGTATTTACTGCATAATAACATGACGGCAAACAATTTCTTTAGAAAAATATACAGATGAAATGTTGTAAATAGGCAAAGTGTTTGTTTCGAGCAAACAGGGTCGTGTAAGCAAACAACGACGATAGCCACTACACTTTTACTTCAATCAACTCAAACTTCACAAGGTTGTCGATTGCTCTCTCTCTGGTATGATAGGTACACAAACTATCTCATATTTCTTACGTTTATGTACATATTATACATGTGTACTTATGTATATGTTTATAACTATATAACACATATTAAACCTCACCCAGGGTACAACATATTAGTAAACTACCTACATATTTGCTATAATTGATGCATTTAAATTTGGTTACTGACAGATACTGAGCAAGATGGTTACAATTAATAATAAAATTAAAGATTTTTTTATTTCAATTAATTTAATGATACTTGTTTTCAGCCAAGCAAGTTTAGCAACTCCTATAAATCAAATTTTAGAATAAAACCACATCACCATATGCAGTATGTAGTTACGGTACAGCCACATCTTCCATTAAACAATTTTCCACAGATAACTGCATATATCGCATAAAAGTATCATACCTATATATTATATAAATTGATGTGACACTGAAAATCACTGAATAGAAAGACTAACAGTGCATTTATTTCATCGCAGTGTAAAAAAAATGCCCAAAATTTCACTAAAATCGAAGCAAAAAAACCTGTCGCTATCGTTTGGTAGCATGCCACAACATTTTAGAGAATCTTGAAACGATATGTTACCGAAATTCCAAGTCCTCTTCGAGTATCGCACAGAGGTTTAAGATTTGATATATGTGATCGAAACCACTAGTTCCTTTAATAGTTTCCCAAACGAGATGAAAATTTAAGCAGTTTTGGAAAGTTTTGGAAGAGCTTGTGATCTTTAGTTAGTGAGGGTGGGAATGTGTGTACCGTTTAGGAACAAGTGCAACTATAGAAGACGTATAAATATACTTTCTTTCAGTCAAATGCGCAAATTATTTATTTATAAAATGTTAATAATATCCTTGGTAATATATACAGCGTGTCTCCGCACTCAACAAAGTGTATAATCCTTTTAAACAAACATGCGTTGTTTCAATCACAACATAAGTTCCCTATTCAGCAAACAGATGGTTAAATTTTCTTTAACAAACTCATTTGCTCAGAATTCATGCAAAAGTATGTGTTCCTTGGTAATGAGGATATAATTGAATTCAATCCTATGGTTTCTGTTACTTCAAGAATATTATTTGTTTGATATTGAACCATATCCTGTTTTTGTGTAAATCAATATATATCTGTACAACACATTTTCAAGTATTTTACGAATTTGCTATACTAGATGGGGAGAAAACTGCTGCAAGAAAATAAGCTGGGATGTTCTTGATTGGCACAAAAAAAAATGTTTTATATAAAATAGAGAGCGTTGAACGCCTAAAATATTTCGTTAAAACAAGTTCTTTACCAAATAATTTGGTTGAGATAATTTAAGTTTTTGACTAAATATTTTTGTGGCTTCACCGTTGGGTTTAATCTTAGTTTATTTGAAATAATGTAATATCTTGTTGGATTAATTAAGTTTTTCTTGACAAAATATACTTTGTCGCCGCAAATAAAACAGTTTTTCAATGTATAAGTAATCTATATTACATATACATTGCTTGTAAAACTCTCACCATGTAAACAACGAAAACAACCATAGTAATTTAAAATCTAACATATTACATACAAGTAATCATTTCTATCTACTATAACAATGTCTCAGGTTTTTAATATTTAATCTTCAAAATTTTAATATATCAATTTCGGCCTCATTTCTATTATGACTTTGAATATTTTTTATGAATAAGACAAATATATTTGTCGAAACGTAAAAGAATGCTTTATTTTACTTATGAGTATATTATATAAGCGCTACAAATCAAAGCAAAAAAGGAAATTAAATTTAAGTAATTCTAACGGCCGTTTGCACCGTCTGTGATTAACATTTTAATTAACTAATCAAAGATTAAATTTAATTACGAATTAAATATGAATAGGATTGCACCGAACAAATTTAATTGATGATTAGTTGATTAAAAAGTTTGCGACAGAAATATAGGTTGGTAAAGCGTTAAGTTTAGTTTTTAGTCAAAAATTGTATTTATATTAAGAACACTGTTCCATCATAATGAAAATTGCCGCTATGCGAATGCGCGATTTTAAGCGACATTTGAAAGTTGTTGGAATTTAAGCTAAACAAAATTGCTACAGAATTAGACATTGAAATAAAAAAAGTTGAGTAGTAGTTTTAAAATGGGAATTAATACGTGAATGTAGGTTTTTTTTTCATTATGCAATTCTTTTATTTGTTTGTTTTGCAAATGCTCCAATTTTTGATACTTTATTTGACCTCTGCTATTACTTGTTAGAATTATTTTATTATTAACATCATTTCCTTATATATTTTGTTCCTTTTAGTTAATAAATAAATGGTTAATTACATACACAATATTTCTTTTAAAGAAAACAAAGTGATAATGCATTTAGAATAAATAAAATATATTTCGTTTATACAAAAGCCAAAGAAAACAAATACAAAAAAATGTTCAAAAGTTCATTTCTATATAGCAATTAATTATAAATTGTTGAAATAATCTCTAATTAGTAATGCCTGTGTTGCAGCAGGTACATCATCAATAGCGTCATAATTAATCTCATGAAGTTGTCCATTTAAAATTTCTTGATTTAATTTTTCTTTATTGATTTCCTCTTCACCCACATTTATGGCTATATTGTGTAATACTAAGGTACTAACTATTACTGCCATAAAGGTATCCAGCTTTAAACGACAACCCATATGCCAGTATTGGAAAACATGCTTTCAATGACATTCCGTGTTGTAATATGGCTTTCATTATAACGATTTTTCACAACTATTGCAGAATTTAACAGTGGGGTCAATAAATATGTTTTTGAGGCATATCCACTGTCGCTTATGGAAAAGAATCGATCGTTAAAGTGTGTATTCCCTGGCCATCGTACTACGATATCCATTATTTTTAAATTAGCATCATATAAAAATTGTGAATTTATAGAAAGATATCCTTTCCTATTACGAAATACCGCCGGGTCATTCCCACCTGAAACCACGAGTAATCCACAAATACATTTATTATTAGTTTTTATTTTGGAAATTAATTTTTGATTTACCTTGGACTTTCTAAAACCTTGCCAAATATACACTTCTTGCACGCCGCTATTCCTTGTCCTAATCTTCAAAGTGAACACTTTATTAGCTAGTTATTTCAATTTACAGTCACAGATATTTGTATTATAACCAAAAACCGCATAACATAACCTATAATCGCCTATAAACACGATTGTAAACAAAGAAACTACGCTTGCCCCAACTTTAATTGTGAGTTAATTCGTACCTTGGGTACTGATTAAAGATAATCACGAATTAAGAATTTAATTATTAGTTAAGCAGTCGGTGCAAGGGAATTCAAACTTTAATTATGATTAAATTTTAATTATATATATAATTACGAACGATGCAAACGGCCGTATATGTTAGTAATAAATTGAATTAATGCATGGAATTCAACATATTAAAAGTATTTTAAAATATAACAGACTTTTAAAATGCTTTGGGATGGTTTCTATATGGTTATATTCCCATTTATGTAACAATGTTGGAACATCCACGTGTTCTGAATTGTTACAAGTATTTTTTTTATTTCGATCATTACTTTCACATTAGGTACACTTATGTATTTCCTTACAATAATAAAAATGGCTGCCAGGGCCCAAATCCTCTTATATGTTGTCTTAGATTTGAACTGAAATATCCAGAAAACTTTCTGATCGTCTAGAAATGGATGTAAAGCACTTATGTAGAACCTTGCATTTTTCGTCTCACCATCCATCGAATATAGCTCATAGGTTCTCATCCTTAGGGACTTGATCACCTCCCGCATCTGTGCCGCTTGTCTCCAGTACTGGTGGGTAATTTTTTCCTCAAATTGGTCCATGGATGTGACGTCATCTGATACCATATTCCACCATAATAGTGTATCATCCTTCAGGCAGCTACGGATCATCAAGAATTTGCGTTGTTCTCTTGAAACTGCTTCTAGAACCCATTTCAAGCTTTTCAGGAAACCCATTGGATTAATGGACGTAGACCCATAAAACTTCGATAGCGAATCAGGTGACAATTGCATGGGCATGACAAATGGCGCGTTATTAGTACCAGCCGAACTCCATCGCTATTTGATTTCATCGATTTTCTTTAATCCCTCTTCGACTTTGTATTTACAATTTTTTTCTCAACTTCCTTAACTTTGATTTTCATTTCTGGGTCCACAATATCAATTTTCGAATCTACATTTCTAACGTATCCTACTACTGCGTCAATCTTTTTTTCCATTTTCTTCCATTTTGTTGTCAATGGCTCTTAATGTCTGTTCAATGTGTGTATCCATATCATTCATTCTTTTCACCAGTCTTTCCTCCATTTTTCTGACATCCCGTATTTCTTTGTAAATTTTTTCATCCTGTTTGAGTTTCGTGTCAGCATGTCGATAATCATCGCCATCTCATGTCTAATTAGCACAAATTTAATAAAATATTGCAACAATTACAACAATATCAGAAAACAATTTAAAGTTTTTAAAAGGGACTTTCTAAAGTAACTCAAATTAATGTGAAATTACTAGCGCAAATCAAATATCCTAAACACAATAAACAAGTTAAACCGAAAGCCCTAGGAACACTGAACTTCACCGGCCGACACGTACCTACCGAGTAAAAACAGTACCAGCTGTTCAATGCAAAAAGAGTATACACAAACAAATCCAGCAACAATACATTAGCTCAATGCAAACATGTTAAATTTAATATTAAATTTGAAAATATAATGTGAAAACTTAATTTATTAAAACAACATAATTCTTCGCTAAAAATAATAACAACTTACTACAATTCATGTTTACATTTACCTAATCACATAATCTTACATTAACAAAACCCATTTTCTTTCTTGTTTTAAATTAAAACTGTAAAATTGACAAATTATACATTAATTTGGAAATTCAAAAACAATAGCAATATGTAAAAAACCCAACCACCAAGATAAACACAGAAAGACATTCGCATGTAATTCAGTACATTATTTTATTTTATTATTTTTACGTATTTTTATAACGATGGTATCAAAGTTTCCTTCCGCACCGCATACGCTAGCGTATATGCGAACGCTATGCGAAGCGAACTATGTTCCGGGGCACTCTTTCCGATGTACGTATTTGGAGTATGAATCGGACGGCTCCGTTTATCTTCGCTATATGCGCTTATACGGTCGGTCGCTACGGGGCACGCAATGCCGTGTCCCCAGCTAACGTCTTGCATTCGTTGCGACTGCATCGTTTTCAACGCGTACAGCGCATGAGTGATTTCAAAGGCTTAAAGTGACGTTTATTATTAATGATGGAAGCTAATTGAGTGCAAAATCTTTAAAAAAAAAAACCCGCTCTCATTTGAGGAAAAACTTTTAATTAAAGAGAAAGGAAGGCCTATTCCTGATCTTCAAATAAACTACACTTCGATAAGTAAAACTCGAACTTGATGTGCGGATGTTCACTAACAAATAAACTATTTTGTTTTATCTGCTTAATTTTTAAGAAAGAGCTCAGTGAGTGGAATAAACAAGGGTTAAATGATTTAAAACATATCGCAGAGAAGGCAAAGAAACACGAAAATTCCGTTTCTCACATGAATGCATGCGTGGATTTTAATGTTCTAGGCAAAGTGGACATACGTGAATAGTTAGACAGTGCTTATTCGCGACATAAAATTAAATACAGCGAAGAGTGGAAAAAAATCGTCATATTTTGCATCGGTTAATTATGTGTATAAAAAAACTGTGAAATCTTATCCTATGTTGGACAGCTCAATATTGAAAAGTGAACTTTCAGTAATCTATAAGCGCGATGACATGTGTGACGTAGGTGTAGGTGGTGTTTTGCCGCTTTTGGTGTTCATAACACACAACAACTTAAAAAAAGTTTTTACGGAAACATATAAACTGTTGGATATTATTTGTACAACCCACATGTCGGCAACTGAATGTGAACGATGTTTTTCTACCCCCAAACGCATTAAAACGTTTCTGAGAAACACAATGTCAGAAGATCGACTTAACGCATTTTTACCACAAAGTCATAGACGTCTTTTCCAGCATGAAAAATAGGAGAATGGATTTTATGTAGAAAAAATAGGCACGTTCTTATATTGTGCCCACCCTCTTTCATAACTCACGAGCCTCCACTGGTAAAAAACATCTACTTGTAAATCTTAAGACAAGTTTTAATTCGGTGTAAAAGCTATACCCACAACAAATTTTTAAAGTATTAATAATACCATACCTGAAATAACGCTAACGAAAATTCCTAAAGCATAATCAGCAAGCATTTTCATTCATTAACAGAGTAATAACACTGTTAGGTTAAATAATAAATGGATCGGGAAATATGCTTTTTACTCCATAAGAATTATAATTATGACATTATTCCTCCTACTTTTATCCTTATAATTATATCCCTAACGATTTTTTCGTCCTATATTACCTATCCTGAAAGCTATTATTACTCCACGAAGAAATTCAATACATCTTCATTACAATTGTAATTAAGACCACACGACCTTTCCCTGACGGAAACGTATTTTCGTTGCCCACGTGTTCCTGAAATTGTATGTAAACATTGTTTGTATTTTTATCATTAATTCCATAAGACCGTTTAAATTGTTAAATAGTAAAACTGGAAAAAATATTATTTTGGCACCTAAAAAAACACTAGTACAGCATCTAAGTAAAATTTACAATTTGTGTAAAATAATACTAACTACTTCTTGCATATATTTAGCCTGTATTAGAGCTTAGGAGTCAAGAAACTAATACATTAGGAAACTCGTCAGTAAATGGCAATTAAGCAGCATCATCTGTGATAGAACAGACGAGGCTATTAAATATATTATCTTTTGTATAAATTTATTGACATTAGGTTTGTTCGCCTCAGCACTAGCGTCAAACAGCGAACCACACTCATAAACGCACTAGTATTTTTTTGTGCCCTTTGGCTTAGCCGTAACTTTTATGACGCTGGCTGGATATTAGATTTGGATTCTGAAATTTACAACTTCCCGTAGCTTGTTCGTTGAGTCAAGATCTTGCATTTAGATTACTATACTGGGTATCATATGGTACGTATTGATAAAATAATGTTATAGCACATTGCAGTAGACCAGCGCATATTTAGCTCCCATTTCGTATTTTCTTCTTTTTTACTTTACTTTGGATTCTTCGCGATTCCGAATATAGTCTTGTATGTCGTAATGGTTTGCTACGTTTGAAGTCTACGTAATCATTTGTATTATTATTATTCATGTTGAGAAAGATTAATAAAGAATACATTTTTAGTAAGAACTCCGAATCATACATTTTATGTTGGACTGCTACCTACAGAGGTGTAGTGTATAGTAAGAAAATTTGTATTAAAATTTACTTCCGTATGTACTTCTGGAAGTAAAAAGTTCTGAACCTAATGTCATTAGTTTTGATGATTATAACAGAAGATTCTGTGAAGTAATGATTGAAACAGCAAATGCACAATCTAATTTTATAAAAAAAAAATAAAATGTATAAAAATTTTTTTTATAAAAAAAAAAAAAAATTTTATACATTTGCCTTAGTCATGAGGCAAGCGTTTTTTTAAATGCGTTAGTATTTACAACTGTAGATATTGAGCAATATCAATCCATATCCTTTTCATGAAGAGCACACACCAAATTAATGTATGGGTCGCAATTCTTGAACACAAAATAATTGGTCCGATATTCATGGAAGAAAATTTTACTGGTGAAATGTATTTAAATCTGTTAGAAAATGTAATCTTTAGAAAACCAAACCGATCAAAATGGAAATTTGTTGCTAGATGAAGAAAGCCTATTTCTTGAACAGAACGGAGCCTTTCTACATTAATCTCTGCCTGTACGAGCTTGGCTTAATCAGAAGTTCCCTGACACATGGATCGAAAGGAGGGGCGCTATATAATGGCCAGCGAGATCACCATACTTAACGCTCCTTGACTTTTTTTTTATGGGGGCATCTAAAGACAGTAGTATATAAAGCTCAATCCCAAAGTATTCATGGTATTAGGCATAGAATAGCGGAGGAGTGTGAGCGGGTTACCTAAGAGACCTTTTTTGACACATAAAAAGGATTTCTTCGGTTAAGTAAATATATTTCTTTAAAAAGTGTTACTTCTTTCAAATATATCTGTATTTGAAATAAGAAATTATTCTTGTATAGAAACAAATATTTTACTTGGTTGTAATCGATAATATTCTTGGTTATTAGGCTTGTTTTAAGAAAATATATTTTCTCCAAGAAGCAAGTTTTTCGATCTAAGAAGTAAAAGAGGCAACGAAAGAGTGGATCAGATATTTGAATTAAGAAAATAAATTATTTTATTAGGGATTTTAATATTTGAGGAAAATCTTATAAGTACTTATGTTAAGGTGAAAATTCGTTTCAAAATATATGATATCATTTTGGCGGTGGGGTGAATTTGGCTACGTGACACTCGAACGATTACCAATAATGCAGTGGTTGTGTGCATGCATCGAAGATAGAAATGTGAATTGCGATGGTGCTAAATACGTTAAATTGTATATATAATAGTAGGAAGTCGGTAAGTAATTCAAGGTTTAACTGGTTTATTTTTAAACTGTAGAGCCGTACTTAAGCTTTTTGATAATAGAAGTTTTTGGAAAGTAATTATCTTTTGTTAATTTATAGAATTACTTAACGTATATTTAATTACAGATTTAAAATTTGCCTACCAATACTTAATTCATCTGCATTTATTGCCTTCAACGGGGCTGCAAAATATCGAAAAAAAGGTTTGGAAGCACTAGATTTGGACGCTATAAACAGCATTTTTATCTAAGCGAAAGTATGTTTTTCTTTTGTAGATCAACATATGGTTGTCTAATTTCCTAATTTCTCTGATTTAAGTAATCTTAAGCTTTCTTGGTCTACAAAATACCTTTAAAAGGTAATTGTTAGAAGAGTATAGAATGTTTGCTCGCCATAAGCTGTATAAATTAATTAATAAATAATTATAAGGATGTTGTTTAATTGAGGTGAAAAATAAAAATAAGAACAGCATGACGCTGCATTTGGATGCTTAGTTGCACTAACAAGTAAAAATATACCAACTATTATACCACATCTTCTTATCTACTATTTATTGTGAAGTATATGTATTCATTGTAAAATAATGTATCTCTTCAGATACCGGAAGATTTTGAAATGTTAATAAAGGAGCAACAAGTGACTGCCGATATTCGGAACAGTTGCAGATTAAAGTGTAATTAAAGGATCCAGAAAATTCGACTGCACGTTCCGGCAAATTAGAAAATGTGCAGTCTCTTTATGAGGTGTGTGCTATAGTGCTGAAATACGTTTTTTTCCTATAAAGCCAACATTATAAATAAAAAATAAATTTATGTTCCGAACAGCTTTTTGTTTTTTTTTTTAATATAAATGATGTAACATTACTATTATGGTAACTAAAGAGATGTGAAACAATCTGAAAAGAAGACTTTCACTTGAACTAAATATATTTTGAAAGAAGATTGCGGTTTTATTTACAAAACTGCTATATTTTCCAAAATTGTTTTTTATATATAAAAAATTTACCATTAATACCAAAATAGAATACTAGATGGAGATATATATCTAGTATCCAGTTTGATATTAGTGGCAGGTTTTATATACATATATCATATAGTTCAAGTAAAAGTCTTCTTTTCCCAATCAAAGGTAATCTCTTGAATTAAAAGTGTATTTCTTCTTTAGAGTAAAATTGAAATTTCTTTGCAAGCAAATAAAGCTTCATTGAATGAAAAATATTCTTGTACTAAGATATCTACATACCTAGGCTGAGACTGCAATGTTTCAACTAATACTAAGTTTTATTTAATTCTATGAACGATTTTCTTGGATTAAGATATATTTTTTAAAAAATTAAATAAACATTATTTTTGTTCCAAGAATATATTTATTTGCATATATATGAAACAATGATATTCTTAATTTAAGTAAAATTTTACAACAAGACCTTTTCAAAGACGTATCACTCAATGCCCCGTTCTATTTAAACTTTTCTAAACGATTTTCACCCCCATATTAGGGATTGAAACGACGGGGTCGCAGATATGCGAAAAACTTGTCCCTCTCCCCCTCCCGTAAATTGAAATTGATCTGTTTTCTTGTTAAATGCAATTCAAGGTATTTTAAAAGTTATTCCGGCTGGGTAGCTTTGAATTAAAAGCCCGGTATAATTGTTCTTCAAAACAAAAATTTCAATTTATAAACTAAATTTAGTTGTTGCCAACACATATTCCTCATTTCTACACTAAAGCGTAAGTACCTACTAGTTTTATGCCTAACTGCAGTGCTAAAATAAAATTATAAGTATTATATAGCTTTTAGGTCCATTCGTTTTTACAACCCTAACGAAAGATAGAGTTGGCATGAAATTCACGTACAAAGTTCGTCAACATACCGTCGTAAAATTTACGATATGAAATATGGTACTCCAGTGCGATCACGCAATACTTTCTAAGTAAATTCGTAAATTAAAATAAGTGTCAAGAAAATTATATAGTATATATACTTCGCATAAAATACAAAATATGCATGCCCCTGATGCCTGTTTCTTCATTGCAGAATTATGACGTCAATCAAATACACAATAAGTATATCTTATAAGTACATCGTGCATAAAATGATAATACCCATGAAAAATTCTCAAATAGGTTTGCTGAAATTATCTAAACTAGACTAGTAAATAAAGTACTGTGTAATAACGGCGTAATGAACTAAGTCGATACATATACAAGATATAGAATACCCAATTGTAAATACACGCCCGAAATCTATATTTAGCCCGGAAACTATTCACGCGGTGTTTGAATATTTTAGCGAGCAATTTGATATCGTAAGGACGCAAAGAATCTATACCTATTTAATACGAATGATATAATTTATGTATAACAGGCAGGAATATTCATCAAAACCACTTACCAATCATTAGTGATCAACCATCGTCGACAGTTGTTTGAATTCACTGCTATCGGGGATGTCTGGAACAAAGGAAAACGGAATCAAGAATGCCGAAACATTTTTCATAATTTATACCCGAACCATCGGGCAAATCGATAGTTTTTGTCGTTTATTTGTCCTACAGAGTGTCGAAATATTTTTTCTGTTAAAGTACCTTCAAAGAAGTGATGTAATTTAGTAAATGTTTCTTCGAGAGCACAAATCAGGTAAATTTAACAGTAAGTGCGTTCCAAGTAGTGTTATATAATTAAAACCAAACTGTTAAAATAATTACTATAAGTAATTGTTTCAGCAGTTTGGGTAACTCTCATCCATTAAGAGCACTGCGAAGTCAAGTTCAATACATAGAAATGCATGACGCTATATCTACTTCGTTTATTGTCAAAAACATAAATTACAAAATACCTAAATTGAAGAACCGTATAGGTACAGTACATTCATGGTAAGAATGCAGCACACAGTGTGCAGAAATTAATTGGCATATTAGGGATTATTAGAGCCCCTACCAATTAGTCATAATAGCTATCCTCCTTTCACCAGAATTTTATTTAGGGGAGGAGTACAAATTAACCCTTGATTTTAAATCACATTGTCTAGTGAAAAGTTCTTTGCCGCAGTAAGGTTTTGATAAGCGTTTTCAAGGTGCATAAAAAGTGCATGTAGCACATTTTTACTTAAATAAGATTCCAGTATACATATACAGTATCAAAACTGCACAGAAAAAAAAATGTTGTAAATCTTCAAACAATTATAAAGTTTCGCACAAGTAGTTGAACAAAATTGTTAACTGATGTTATCGCATTTTTTGCAACAAAATGCACACTTTTGTTATACAATTCATGTTGACATAATCTATATATTAGAGTAGCATTTAATCCAGTTCACTTGTAGCAAATAGTACGTTTAGGGCAGTGGTAATAGTTGCAACTAATTGTCAACAAAATATTTACAGTATTTTTGCTATACTATTACAAATCTGTGCAGTGAAATGACATTAAGATTTTGCATAAAGATTAACTAGGCTGTTGCTATAATTAATGTTTTTTTGAAACATAATGTGTTGTTTTGTTGCACAATTTGTTGACATAACCTCCCTATAAAAGGAGCATATTGCTTGTCGCAAATGCAATAGTGAGTTTACAGTAGGATTTTGCGTACAGTAAAGCTGAACTGTTGGATCAAGGAATAAAGGGTCCTAATTTCAGACGTTTTGGTCTCATTAATTTATTTTGTTCTCTATGTGACGTTTGCAAATTCTCCTTTGCCGCTATACGATGTTTTTTTGGTAAATGCACCAAATCAACATTTTATAACCGTGTTTGAGTGAAATAGGAGAAGCGCTATCTTTGCAACAATGGCTGTAACACATATACCTATTGGACGTAACTGTACGGGAGAAAACTTCGCCACAACAATAATAATGTTTAGATCAGAGAACCTGTTTACAAAAGTGTAGGCTTAGGTTTGGAAAAAAAGTAATTTAAACATAATAATTATATTAAATTAACTACAATTGCGGTTAGCATAATCCTTATTTCTTATTAATATTCACTTTGTTAATTGAAAAGTACTTATTGTTTAAGTGAAATTAATGGGTTTGTTAAATTAATGAACTAGAAGTAATATAATAATATGATGGCTTTTTATACCAATTATTTTCTGAATTTTGCAAAAATATCTCTAAAATAAACGAAATGTTATTAAAGGAAAAAAGAAGAAAACAAGGTCTTGATCCTCACAAAATTCTTTAATGTAGTGCACAACCGGTTTCGCTCTAACCGAGCATCTTTATGTCAGAATTTAAAATCAATTTAAAAATAGTCCAGGTTTAAAGTAAAGTAAAATCAGAAAGTGCTATGTAAATAGTTAGACTTAAGTAAATTTTGTAAAGAACAGACATTAAAAAAACAATAAAACACTTAATTTAAACAAACAATTATTACATATACATACATTTTAATGTTAGTACACAGGAGTGTTTACACAAGTCAACAAAATATATAAACATACATATGAAAGAAAATACAATTAGCATTAATAATAAGCATTATAAAGCAATAATAACAGTAGTAAATACAAATATTAAATAAGTGAATTGTAAAAATCGATAAAAAGAAACAAAATTAATTAAGAACAAGAAGAAGAAAATACTAAGTCAGCTTTATTATAGAATACATACGTAATAAGAGATTATGAATATAATTAAACATAACAATAAACTATTGGTAATAATAACAATATTGAAAATTCTATATAAATTCATCTAAACTAAAATGAGAACTTCGAACAAGAATTATTTGTAAGAGGAAATTTATTTACAGTATAAAATGCTCTGGATATTAAATATTTCTTAATTGCACGGTAATTTGTACCGTCTCTGTTTGTGTAAAGTCTCAAAAAGTTCGGTCTTATGTTGCTCCCCTGTTTAGTAGGATAATCGTGAAAATGTGAATGCGGCGAGTAGTCCCCTGGATAAGCTCTAACAAAACTAAACATTCCAGGACATACACTGATGGGGGTAGCTAGTATTCCCAAAGTTAAGAGTTACTGCAATACCACACAATAGAGCGACTTCTTCAAACAAAAATGTGCCTCAAATTTTTATATCAACTAAATACGAAACAGTTGCCAGATATTACTATTGTACTTAAATGGGGTTGTTATAAATGTAGCACACATTTCTGAGCTGTAAACAAAAACTGAATTCCAGCGAAGGGCACTCCGACAACAGTATTTTTGTCACTTCCCTCGCCCCAGTTCAAATGTATTGTATGATAGGCGAAAAAAGCTAATTTCGCAAAATAGACGACCCTCTTTAACAAGATACTGTGGGCCAAATCGATTTAAATTTGCAAAGAAATCAACCCTAATAATTCAAGCAGAAAGGTAAGATACTGAGGGTAAAATTTCATTGTTACAACCAACACAATGCATTTTTCAAGAATTAATAGAATTAACTATTAAACATAACTTCTTAATTACAATCATAATTGGTAAAGTAGCTAGTGCGGTAACAAGTATATTTTATCAGATATGCTATCTAAACCTACTCAAATGAACAAAATTTCTTCAGTATGGCACAGTCGTACTTCACGCCTGGAACGAATGTTTGAGTGTCTCCTGCATATTGCTTATCGTTCAACAGTAGAAAAGTGGTAAGTCAAGGCACAGTATCTGAAGTAGTACTAGCGTCACTCGCCGCCATTACTGTTTTTAGAAGCCATTATTTTGGTTTCCTTATGATTAGTTGATAAACTTATCAATACTTGTCATTTACGAATACAAATCTAAAACTGAATGCATGAATTATTCCATAAATTCCATTTCGTGTGTTTTTTTAGTCCGTTTAACGTATTTGCATACTATTTTGTTATTTTATTAGTTAAGTAAGTATAAGTTAGCATTTTCTTGGCCAATTTTTGCTGTCGTTGACGATGTCTGGTATTCATTGCTCCATTAAAAGTTGTAAAAATAATAATTATGAATTCACGAATTTACATTTCTTTAGATATTCAATGTTGTAGATAGATGAGAATTTCACTCACAAACAAGCTTCTTAGAAGCTTTAATAAATGTTCTTCAACACTGTAGAACTAAGTATTACCTGCTAACTGCAATGACATAAATAAGCAGAATCACAAAATAGAATTTCCAGTGTTTATTTCCAAGATCGTATCTTTACAAATGGCTTGCGAGGTCGTCTTTTACCATCTAATCAATCAGGAGAATGAATATTCTTCCAAAACAGCTTTAAATATGATTATTATCTATAATAATTAACACATTAAATTGTGTCTAACATATACATATCTAACACATACAGAATGAACGACCTTTCGGCTGGAAAGCTAGTGTAATGAGTTTTATTAGAGGAATCCTAGTTTATAAACTAATTTTACAAAGGGCAAGTCCAGAAAGGCCTGATATATATATTTTTTTTTAATTTGCGTATTAATCGCCCTTTTTTAACTTGAGATATTCTGGTACAAGTCGTTTATAAATCTTATGACGCACTAGCGTCTCTATAGTCTATAAACGTATTCCGTCGAGTGTGTTTATAGCTTTATGGTAACATTTAATTAGATAACGTAGATTTGCTTGTACTGCTAATGCCACTATATGGTTATTTCGCGCTCAACTATTTAGAAGGAAATATTTTGCTTTCAAATACTTCTTTCCCATATCATTCATAAAAAATACACTAGTATTTTATAAAACTTTTGTATATTACGTAATACAGATAATTTGAATTTCCCGCCAAAAGGAAATCCAAGGTCATCGGTTCAAAGTTTTAAAGACTAATGTATAATTACGGCAGTGACGCTACTGATACTATATCTATACTGTGGGCAAGGCAAACGACAAGGAACTAGTTGAAGCAAGAAGAATAACGATGCAAGAAAACTTTAGAAAGCGTTTGAGCTTAATTTTCCGACAAACCGAAACAAGGGGGTGAAATCCGTAGTGACGAAAATAGGGTGCGTATATTTTTTTAAATTTATTTATTTTAAAAATGCCCTTATTTCTGCTGAAGTTACAGGAATTTCAGAAGAAAATGTATATAAATTTTCAATAATTTTAAGAGCATATCTTGCGACGAAAGAATAAATGCAATAGCTTTTAAAGCATATATCGAAGAAGATGCTAGAATCTACACAAAAGAACATACATTCTTTGTATGTACAAGTATTGTATAACCTTGTGCAAAAAAATTATAAATTCCGATTATCTATTTGTAGGGCACTCAAAAAATTATCATAGTGGAACAGTTGGTATTAAACAAAAGATAGGTAACATTCTAATACATGATATAAGTACAGTACACATTATGGCATACAGAGCAGAGAAAATCCAATAATTGGGAGAATCTTCAAAGAATAAGGCAAAATGAAACTCTTCTGGGAACCTATAACCAGCAGAGGTTTACAGAATGCATCAACCTGAGTAAAACAATATTCGCATATTAACAGGAATACATTCAGGCCATTGTAACCTGAAAGCAAACTTGGATTAGCAAAGAATCTAACTGTAGACTTTGTGAGAAAAGGACAAGACACCCATCCATCTCCTTTCAAATTGATGAGATGAGACTAATGAGGTGAAAAAAACGTTATACGTGCGATTTTTTTCTGTAATTGTAATCTACTACGCAATTGCTGCCTCTACTCCCAGATAAATGGGTAATGCTAACCACTGCAGCACACAAATTTCCTTTAAGTTTCATATTTTCAAATACTATTTGTTCATATTTCTAATAAGCATGTCTTATCATGTGTTCCAAAATCTCTAATCTTTCACTTAAACCTTCCTGTTTCGTTTTGAACAGAGGAAGGTTATAGATATACCAGAATTTCCTTAGGGGGTCAGTATTCTTCCACTCTGCCAGATCTGTTGGTCAGGTTGCCTTATAACTAAAGTATCTAGAAATAGAACTGCATTACTCTTCTTCAATTTCAAGAGCAAGAGAGTATATAGAAATAAGTTAGCTTTAAGGTAAAAAAAATATGTTTAGAGATGACAATCGGATTACCGGAACCTCGTCAGCGTTTTGCGAGCACCGCGCTCGCGAGAGGTTTGTGGACGAGCTACTGGCATTCGGGTTCGATCTCTGAAAGAAATGATGTTTTCAATAAAAAGATATAAAGTGGTGCTTTATAATCGTACAGCCCCGTAACCTCCAGAAAGATCAAGAAAGCGGTAAGTACCCTTTTGGCATTCATTTATGTATATACAAGTTTAACAAAGCGAGTGACTCAGACACGCCCAATCCTTAAGGCGGAGAGACGCGATAATATGGTGTATTTGCAAAGATAATAAGTGGAAATTGCCTTGCATACGATCTTCGTATGTTTCAATTCATGCAAACTAACAGTAAGTTCAAGAACCGCTCAAATCATAACAATGAATATAGACAAAAGATAACAGGACATATTCAAAATTTAACTAACTGTAGGGAGTTCATCAATGAAACTGCAACAATTAACAAAGCTACAATAAAGTTTAACTCAATTACGTCACGTGCTTCTCACTAATACTACACTAAGCACGCAACAATACGACCCAAAGGGAAACTAATGAACTACTTTAATCGTGTTAAGAAAACAGCGCGTGGATTAAATTTCCTATTCGACTTAATTACACAGTCCGTAAATAGAAAGATAAACACCTTTACCGTTCACGTGGCGGCAATCGATTTCTAACGTAATCACCAATAATGTCGCACTGTGTACACATTGTAGGGTGTCCGGCATACTTACAAATTAAACTTTTCATGAATGTGGCCGTATAATTGGCATTCACTTTAACTTCGTGGCAAATGCACGACACATAGCTTTCTGATACAAACAAAAACAACATAAGAATACGCTATTGATGTTCAGTTGAGCTTATTACTACCTAATAGGCAAACACCAAAGAAAAATTCTCTCCATAATTGTTCCGGTAGCCAAAAACGAGTTATCTCATTATTAATATAGAACTCTATATGTGACTCGCTGACTGAAATAAAGTACTGACGGTTTCCAAAAACCGCGGATGGCTCTTGGAATAATTAATCAAAAAGCAAAGTGGTAAAGCTAATACATTTAATTTATTTTTAATTTAATTTAATATGTTCATAATATGAAAAATGAAAGAGAACAAGAGAATTAGTTACAGTATACGTACTAGCGTTGCAAACGAAGCCTTCGCCGTCATTCACCGCAGATCATTCGTATCATAGCAGGGCTTCAAGCAGTATATTTCATTCTTTACGTGATGAATGAAGCGTTGTGCATGAAGCAAATTTCTCATATTGCCTTCACGCGTGAATATGCAGTGTGAACCGACGAAAGAGTGAAACGAGACTTATTCTCAAGTGACTATATGCATTGCGCACGCACTACCAAATATCTACCACGAATGATGGTGAAGGCATCGTCACCTACACTACACGTTCACGCCGCGAAGGCAACTTTGAGAATAGGCTTCACTTCATTCGTTCGCTTCACATTGCAATTTTCACTCAGAGCTATACATATGAATGAAAGCTACGTTCATCACAACACTAATACGTACATTTGTGGTTGTAGAAAGTCTTGCCTAAAAAGATTTCATTAGAATCTGCGATTCGTAATGTAAATTGCAGATTCTAATAACATTTTGTCTGTTTTCTAAAACCCTATACCGTGTTACTCAAGGTCACTATCTGTTGCTGCAGAATTTCAACTTTTAGGGGGTGTAATTTGACATTAAAATTCGACCCAAATTTCGTTTATCCAAAATAACTCTTAAACGATGAGAGATAGCAAAAAAGTTTGAACGGCGAAAATGCACCGTTTATGCAGCTCCTTCGACTGGTAGAGCTACTTATATACTGGATGTTACAATAAGCATGGAAAGACATATGTTGTACTTATTTTATCGAATTTCAGAAGTTGTGAACTATCGTATGCAATGTACATATGATAGTTTCCGAATTAGCCAAAAACCAACAATTCCTCTTACGATCCAAAGAGCATGAATGGACTGATGCAACCGCACGACATATACAGCTTTTGTGTAAGGATGGGACTCGTCAAGCGGTTTTCCGATCAAGTTTTGCTTCCCAATATTGACCTTAATTTGCATTAACGCAATATGATAATTAAATTGCAATCTTTGGTCCACAACCAATTTTTTTTTCAAGACATCGTAACCCACATTTACAGGGTGTGCCACCACATTCGCGTCGGCTTATATACGAAAAGTGGTAACATATTTTCAATGTTTTTTTGTTAAGGGTTATACAGGTTCAGAAAGACCACATTTCAAAATTATTTTGAAGTATACAGGGTGATTCAAAGAAAAGTTGCACACCAAAGCTGTGAACAATTAAATCGAACACCCCGTGTATATTATGACATATTTTGATAGTACAGACTAAATAAAGACAAGTTGGTGTAAGGTTTCTTATACCTAACTCAACTCATTTACGAGATAATTAACTATTCTTCAAAATGTAGACTAAAATTTAAGAGGCATGCCTGTGATGTATATTTAAGCTAGATATTTTAAACTTTATTTATTTCTTAACTAAAGCATTAGACTTGATAATAAAATAAAAGTAATGCAAAAAAATTATACAGAGTGAACAAAAACATACTTCTAATTTTCACTATGTTTAAAGGCAAGTAACTTTCTTATTATGGGACATCCTGTATGCATTACGATATTTAGATTCTAATTTTAACGGTCTTTAAGATTGTACTAATGCTTCCTATACCTATCTGTTATAGTTTCTTAGTAATTTATAATTTTGTTTTTCAAATATTAATTCTTAGCCATTATTTTTTTTAAGTAGGCTTAGACAAAACTGCTATTATTATTCAACATAGATAGACGATATTTATCAACTGTCTTTTCCAACATACAAATTAAAAATCATAACTAAGTAAACTTCAGATATGTTTTTTTTTTTTATTAAAACGGATAAACTGATATGTTAAAAACTGCTAATGTTTTAAAAAGTGTTCAAAATAATGGCCATCGTTTCCAATGCAGAGGCGCACTCTTTCTTAACATTACTCAAGACATTTGGTGTTATAGATCGAAACGCCATTCTTATTCGGTCTTTCATATTGTCGGGTGTGGTTGGTGCTATGTCATAAATAATATTTTTAATATATCCCCATAAAAAAAAATATGGGCTCGTCAGATCGGGAAATCTTGCTGGGCAATTCTGTGGACCCCCGCGGTCTATCCAACTGTTGGAATACTGCCTATCTTATTCCTCCGAACGATTATTTGAAAGTGCGCAGAAGCACCGTCTAATTGCAACCAGAGTCTTTGTCGAATATTAATAGCTATATTTTCCAAAGGTTCCTCCTCCTTCCTAAAAGAGTTTTACCTTGCCTCGTTCCTTGAAGATTCTCCCAATAATTGGATTTTCTATGCTCCATTTCGCTTTTCAATTTCTTCAGCATTGTACTGCTACTTGTTCCGCAAAAGGGTTCAGTTCCTACAAATGATATCACAGCTCCTTTCTTTTGCAAGATCGCATCCGTTGTTTCGTTTCTTTCCACTCCTGTGTTACCTGGAATCCACAGGAGGGTTACTTCATTCCTTTTGCTTAGCTCATTTAATTTCCCTAGACATTCTCACACCATCTTGGAATTTATTTCATGTAAGCTCAGTGCCTTGATAGCTGCTTGACTGTCGGACATAATGATGATCTCCTGCTTTCGGTAACTCATGTCAATATTGAACGGAAGGCATCTTTCAATAGCTTGTATTGAAGCCTGGAAGATACTCCCTAAGCTTTCGAAGTACATTGTTCTAGGCCCATATCCTCCTATTCCTATTTCTTCTGCCGTTTCCAGAACCAGTGTACCATTTAATGGCAGTTCATTCAATTTCAAGATGGAGTTTTCATCCCACTCGCTCTTGTTACTAAGCTTGTGGGGAATTCTTTTACAAAGTTGATTTTTTTTTACATGTCATCCCGGGGCAAGTTCCAGGTTTGATCACCGCCAGGAGATTGAGGTTTTTTTGCCACGCCCTCTACCACAATGAGGAGTGGGATACGATCCAATACTACCTCGATTGGGCAGGTTCTCATGGCCTCAGTTATACATATGCATGCTAATCTTTGCACTTTAAAGGGGTTAATTCGCGCGGTGGCCATATTAGTTCTTTCGCTCCGAGCTACTGATGCATAAGTGATGATCGGTCTAAGCTCGTAGTCTTCTTCAACATCTTCTAAACAGTAAAATAATGAAGTCTCTTCTTCAAGTCCTACTTCAACAATCCGAGAACATTAAGTTCACTACATCTGCTACAGGTTTTGTTGCAGATTATGCTGCTCTTTTTAAGACAGTGGTAAGCATTTCATCACAACCCTCGGATGCTGTATTTTTAAAGGAGGTCATGTATTTTCGAATTATTTGTAAGGATTACGAAACAAGTTTCATGAATATTTACAACATGTTATTTTTATGTTTATAGCCAAGTATTCTTTTTGTTGTAGCGTCATTACATATCGTTAAATAGAAATTGTTTATAAGATCTACTATTTACGAGTTCTCCTGAAGTTTATAGCTTTCTGTTGTTGCTACCGAGTGCAGATTGTTAGAAAAATAAAACGGAAAGGGTTGAGGGAACTTGGGACATATGTGAAGGGTTGGATCGTCATTAATGATGTTCTCGATGGGCAGATAAGAATCATCGAGTAAAAGAAGACGCAGACTTGATTGTTAAAAAGACGTGGATGCAGAAGAGCTGGCAAAAGCTATTAGAAAGGAAAAGTCGGAAAAATGTGTAATCAGATACCTAATAGAATCGGAAATTGAAGTTAACCCCCCGTAAAAATAGGCAATCTAGAAAGTTCTTTAGAAGCAATACAACTCCTATGACGGGATGTCTTTTACCATTACTTATATACTGGTCCCCTATTTTAAAGAAATTATTTTTTTTTTTGAATAATTGGTCGTTTGTAGCTTCAACTAAAGTAAATATGCCTTTTAATAACCCTTTTCAAAATTACGAATAATTTCGTTATGCATATTAAAAGAAAATCAGTTAAAGTATATGATTCCCTGTTAAATTTAAACGTATCGGCTTACACCAAGTTACACAGAACAAAAATAATCCACCATTTAAAAAAAAAATCCTATTATTGGCCCTGTGCCGTAGAATATAGATACGAAAACCATACATTGCGATGTTATTTCCGCTCAGTTTATTTAAACATGACCGAGTTTTATCACCCCGAGTGGAGATATACATATATTACATCCCATTGCAATTCCCAACCTAACCAATTTTCCATCGGATAGAACTTTTTATTTTCGTATTTTCTTTTAGAGGCCGTGCTGGCGATAACAATACATTTTTAAAATAAAATTCATGGAATGGGACATACTTGTCACTGAGAAAAACCAAAACTATTACAGCTGTTTTCTCCATTCGCTAGAGTGGTCTCAAAAAGTCGCGTGATATTCCAATTTCTAGTCGTTTCAAGTTATGCACGCTCTATAAACTATTTATGCTTTCTTGGGTACCTGCAATATATACTACACAGATCTAGAGGAGAAAAAAGAATGTTTCTCTGAATTGTAATCGAATGACATTATAATTTAAGCATTTGCCGGAAACATTTGACTACAATAAGGAAATAGTCTTAGCAAAACTTTATATTTAATAATTTAAATCATAATGAATGTAAATTCTATTGAAATTACGTAGTTAAGTTAAAAACAAAATATCCTAAGTTTTAATACAAAGAAGTACTATTTTTAAATATAGGTCTAAGCAAAATAATTATACTTAGGACAAATACAAGATAACCTTAAATTTTTAATGCTGATAATTTATTATTTAAGAGAGAACTATATCTCAATTGTACGTGAAACAGAGTAAGAGGAAGAGCAACACTTCACCATTTTGCTATAAGGCAAACGAAAGGTAGCTACACTTTGGCATAAGTAATATGCTAAACTATTATTCCCGTACTATTTTTGGCAGTTACTCTAGTCTATATCTATCAGCTTTGATCGTGCTTGCTTCTTTTAAGACTCCGACGATGATTTGTGAATTTGAAATTTTCATTTAAGCGAAATGAAAGAATTATTGACACGATGAGGTTTTAATAATTATAATAATAAATTAGAGTTTACAATAGTTTAATAAATAAATAATAATAATTTTTGTTGTCCGACAGGTGCATACCATCCAATTATGGTACAAAAGAGTAAGATGAAATAAAATGGTGCAGTGCACAAGTACTAACACATTAAAAATATACAGGCTGTCTCACCACGAACTGCTTGGATCGATATATGAAAGATTGGAAAAGATCGATATATGAAACATTAAAAAATTCTGGAAATTTCCCAGTATACTAAAGCCGACCTGCGCTATTGAACTAAAGTATTTTTAATAATCTCTGCAAAGGTATTTAACTTGGAAAATTGGAAATTTGTAGAATTGTTGACCGCATAGGATAGTATCCGACACCGAATGAATTTTTCGAAAACATTATACAGCGTGTCCGAAAATTACAGTTAAATATTTTGCAAGAGGTATTTTTCTGATCAGTGGATAGCTATCAATGGATCTTTTTTATGGCCACCTTGCTTCCCGGATTTGTCAGTTCTGGATTTCTTTGAATGGGACACAATAAAGAATAGAGTATATTATAGTCCACTAACTACCAAGGTAGATCATGGCCAGAGTAAGACATGCATTTGAAAGTTTGAACCACGAATCAATTATAGAAAGACATGAAGAACTAATTAGGAGATGCGAAAAGTGTCTGAAAGTTCAAGACCGTAACTTCGAATATTTGTTACAATAAATTTTACATTTATTGCTTTTTTTTATAATTTAAATATGTTGCTTTACTATGAAGTATTCTAAATAAGTTTTTAATTTGCATTATTAACAATAGGTTTATGTTTTTGAAATTTTGCCTTAACCGATCCGAGGTTTTTAAATTCTATATTATTCGTTTAACTGTGTTTGGTGATGGCTTCTGCTTTTGAGGATACCGAGCAGCAAAAATATCACATGTTCTTGTTATCACTTTCTGCATAAATAATTTCTCCATAAATAATAAACAAATTTAAATAATCTTCGTTCGTATAATTTAACCGTACCAGCATTGTTTATAATTGAAAACTAAGTGATATTTCATCAATGCTGGATTATTTTCCGAATGGTCATGACTTACTTAGATATACCAAAGCAGAATGACATTTTAAAAAACTACATAAGCTACCTTCTTACACCATACATGCATATTTTACTAATTATCTTAAAAAGTATCCATTTTAGATGGGTAATGAATATGACCTTTTTTGTACTTTTATAAGGGTAATTTGATGAGAAAGAGAAAATTAGGTAGTTGTATTTAAAAAAAAAGTTTTGACATTTTTTCAATTCGAATGTTTAACTGTAATTTTCCGACACGCTGTATAATGTTTTCGAAAAATTCATTCGGTTTCGGATGCTACCCTATACGGTCAACAATTCTACAAATTCCAAATTTTCTAAGTTAAATACCTTTGCAATTATAGAAGTTCAGATGCACACGTCCATCTGTCAAAAAATTTAAAAAAATGGAAATATTTCAAATATGTTAAAAATAATAACATAGTTATTATTTTACAGTAAGTATTTATACAAACTTACTTAAGATTTGAACCAGGAATTAAGAAATATAATAATATATAAGCTTTTCCATTTAAAATAACAAAGTTGGTTCCGGTACAACCGGATGCGCTAGATTATTAAAAATATTTTAGTGCAATAGCGCAGGTCGGCTTTAGTATACTGCGAAATTTTCAGAATTTTTCAATATATACTCTTTCATATATCGATCAATGCAGTTCGTCGTGAGATACCCTGTATATATATATATAAAATAAACACAAGGTAATACGTATCACACAATCTGAAAAATAACCAAAATTAATAGAATATAATGACAGGGATCAGGATATAAGGATTGGCGTTATGAGTCCTATATGTATGTATGTGGGCAGGGTGATGTTACATTACGACCTAAAAGAACTATTATATCCCCCATTCTTGCTATTTTTCCAATCCTATTCTTTCAGAAAGTGTAGGATACAAGAGGGCCCCAGGTTAGGTAAGTATCCCCTTCGATTTCACATGCTCCCAGGTGCAACGCCCTGGAGTTGCACAGTGCTACGCAATTTGAGAGGAAGCGGATAAGGGTTTCATCCTTTTCCCCACAAAATCTACAATCAACTTACGATGGCCTAAAAGTATTCTGTTAATATGCGATGTATTGTTCGTACTCAGGTTGATGCATTCTGTAAACCTCTTCTTGTTATAGGTTCCCAAAAGAACTTTTCAGTTTCTTAGTAATTAGATGTTCTCTGCTCCATTTCTCTTTTCAGATTCTTCAGTATTATACTACTGCTTATCCCGCAAAAGGATTCAGGCCCTACAAAAGGTATTTCGGCCTCTTTTTGTGAGATTATCCGTTATTTCGTTTCCTTCTACTTCTGTGTGACCCGGAACCCACAGGAGGGTTACTTTATTCATTTTGCCTAGCATTCTATCAATATTGAACTGGACGTATCTTTCAATGTGGGATTTAGAGTGCATAGTGTCCTTTTTCCCTTTGGTATGAATGTGATTTTGGCCCTTCGTCAAGCTTCTGGAATATAGCACAGCCCCAGACTACTCCGGCTTATCCGGATCATGTATGGAAGGATTTCCGAAGTAAGATTAGAAGAATCCCATCTAGTCATATATGTAGCTGGTGCTTTAGTTAAGTGTTGCTCCGAGCGAAAGGAATTAGAAACGTATCACTACGACTAGAACTTCTTGGAACGAGAAAAGATATACGGGAGAGAAAGTTCGTGCAATCAATTTAAGTATTAACCAATTTAACCAAAAAACTAGCAATCAGCAAATCCCTCCTAGCAGATAACGGCTAAAAGTTAAATTCATTGAGCAGGGTATGCTAGTCGCAACCACGAAGGGGATATGAGCCAATAGATCTAAAATCCAAGTATTTCAAGAATCGTTTCACTCTTTCAATAGCAAAATTATGGATAAATTTAATGCAGGAACCACCCCAAACAAGCATACTCTAACTGAGTACGAACAAAAGAATAATATAGCATTTTCATTAGAAAAAGGTTAGTTATTAATAGTAAATTACTATTTCTAAAATAAGAGACAAATGAACATTTTTCAAGGTTTGTGTAATGTACATTACACATTATACAAATTTATTGATCAAATTCCTGATGATATTGATTTTAATTTTTATTGCCTAGCAATGCTTAATGACTTCCCAAAACGGGCTTAATTACTCCCTTGCAATGGTTTGAGAGCAATCTGATTAATCGCAAACAACAGATAGTGATCAACGAGTAGTCATCTCTTGCACTGCTGAATGTGAGGTACTGCAGGGATCTGTGCTGGTACCTACTCTTTTTTTAATAGACTTTTAAATGCCCTCTTTTTACCTTTATCGACGGCAACTAATATTGCTCTATATCATAATGATAATTAAGATTGTAATAAATTCAATTTCACTTTATAATCTGTTTGAAACAGCCAACTCTTTACTGAATGGTTTCGAAACCATAAATTGATAACCAACAGTGATAAAATTCAATGCATTCTATTCCGCAATAATAAAAAATAGAACGTTAAATCATCAAATTGTTTGATTTAACCACAAAATTGGATAGTTCTAAATTACTTGGAGTAATCATCGATGAACATTTTAATGGAACTTCACATATTGATCGGTTATGCGGCGAATTACCTCGATTAAGATATAGCTTCCATAATTTGAAACGATACGCATGTACCCAAAACCTACTACCACCCAATTTTGCAGTGAAAATTATCCTTAGGTGCTTATTGTACATCGGGAATTCGGTACAGGCAGAAATATGTGCGTTTCTATTGCAGAAATGAGCTCTGCGAATTGTGTTTGATCTCTCATATCGTCAATCCTGTAGTGACCTATTCAAGTACAAAAAAAATTCCCTGTGACCTTTTGTATATGCTTGAAGTGCTTTGTCTTGTTTTTAAGTACAAATCGAAATATTCAACTGACATTCCACACAATTACATTACCAGGCAAGTAAACTACAAGCTACATTCGATTCGTAAAACCACACCGTTTTTCTTTCCTAGGATGTAAATTGATCAATAAGTTACTTGATAACAATAAATATTGTACTACCCCTAATAGAAAGAATTTTTTTTCTTCTCACGCAGGATCCGAACCTACATCTTCCCGTTAGCCGGACGGGCGCTTTACCAATTAAGCTAGTAGAAGACGAGGTTCGAGCGTTTTAACCGAAGATATGTCGATATAAGATTTTGAAAGGCCGGCAGGACAGCAAATATGCAAAGTTTGCAGGTTTTTTACAGTGAGAAAAGGTGAAATTGGTTAATCTGTATACTATTGCCGGAAAACATAGACAATCAACCATCAGATCAAACATTCTTCCCAAAATTATAAATTAACAATATACCGCTGCAACATCGAAAACATGTGAGAGATCTAGGATTATTTATAGATAATGAACTTTGTGACCCCTTAGTTCTATCACATTTCAATTTTTGTGATGTTGTTTACGGAAGTTGCTTGTACCGAATTGATTCACGTAGAATTCAGGTGGTATGAAAGCCCTGCCTTAGATTTATTTATGGAATAAGGAGACGTCAGAGAGTATCTTTTAAAATTGCGGAGGCTGGATGGCTCAGCATGGCTCGCCGTAGACAATTTATTTTTTTCTGTTTCGTTCATAAAATTTTAAATACTGGTGTCCGGCTTGCTTATTAATCAAAATAGGATATCGCACTGATGTACACAATATCAATATCCACAGAAAAGATATAATAGATATACCTAGACATCATACGCACCTGTTCAACAAGAGTTTTAGTTACATTTCAGCATGATTATTTAACTTCATTTACCCTTGGCATCAAACATTTGCCTTTCCGTGCATTTAGACGAGTCGCTTTCAATAAATTAATAAAAGAGCAACTTTTTCGCATATGGATTGCTGTACATTTAGTTATAGTCTGTTTCTGTAATACTGTACCTATGTGTTTTTTTTTTATTGTTGGGGTCATCATTAATCAGAGGAAACCTTTTAGGGGTTTACTGAAGATGATCCTGTTGGCAATTTTCCTTATTGTTTTGATCTTCTTGCTTGTCATTATATTTTGCTTATTGCCAATAAAATATTGTTATTACTATAATTTTCTACTTTGACTTTTTCAACTATTTTGTGTCAGATTCAAAGCTTTACCATCGTAAATCCAACAAACATACATTATCGGTCTGACATATATGCTCTCTGCAGGTTCTAACACGAAGCCCTAACGTATACTTTGTGCCCTTTAGAGGATCTATCAAGGCAAGGATTCTACGACTAGACTCAGAGAATCCAGGAGCTGAAAAAAACTATAACCCTAATTAGAAAGACAAAATGATAGAATGTTCTTTTCTGGAATGAAATCACTATGCCTATCCACCAAGTACTAATATTTAGAATACTTAACAAGAGAATTATTAATAAAAATAAAGCAAATGGTATGTACAATTACCTCAAAAAATTATGACCGCGGTTGGTAAAACGAATTCGTAGCTGTAATTCTAACATATCCACTTTAAACGCAATGCCATCGTAATCCGCGACGCAATGAACTATCGTCCCCAAAATAATACCCTGTACAGTGTCCGACAAAGATGCCGCCACCTATTCGGAGATTTACATTCCCAAAACTAAAATCTTTGTAGTTTTCGCCAAAGAATTTTATATAATAATTCTGATATTCAATTCTCTTGCTCACGTGGAAATTTTATTACTAATATACTGTTCGTATTTCTTTTCTTATATTTTAGTTATCATTAAATTTAGTTCCATAGTTTACCTATGTGCGTTATATTAATATTTATGTAAACAGTACATTATTTTTGTAGGTAGTTTTAGTTCAAATAATTGTTTTTGTTTCAGTTATAATAGGGTGTGTATAACTTATTGTTACAGCAATAAATAATAAATAAATCTTTTTTACTTTTACAAATACGGATGCCAGTTTACTCGTTTAGTTATTTATAATATATATTAGAAGTAAAGTTATTGAAAAACAAGCGGTATACTTGCTTAGTTCTTACTCAATTGAAGAAACAAAGTTTCTATGGAAGAATCCCCAGGGGAACAAAACAATTATGATACTTTTGTGAAAATAGGTTTATAAAAGCTATTGTGGGCATAATAGGTCTTTTCTTCTTCATTATTGTCCCAGCATCTTAATTTTTAAAATTTTAAAGTCAAAACATTTAATCTACTTTTATGCAAAAATTGCAATAAATGTAATTTGATTTGTGCTATAAAGAGCAATAGAAATACAACATTAAGAAAGAATAACTGAACAATTTCTTTAAATAAAGATAAAACTTTTTTTTCCGAGGTGTATGACATTTTTCCCTATATTCTATGCCTTTTTTTAAATATAGTTTGCCAGTTATTATCTTATACATCTAGATTAAGAAATTCTTACAAAACTAAAGTTTAAAAAGTTTTTGTGTTGCAGCTAACAGCTTCAACATATTTATTTCTTCAAATAATAACAACATAATGACTTCTGAATTTCTTTATACTGCATGGCAGCGCAATATTATATTATATTTTATGCATAAATTCCAAAAGTGCAATTCGATATGTGCCGTCATAAAAAGTAATAGAATTAAAACGTTAAGAAGGAATAACATGTTTTCTTAATAAAAGAGATATTTTTTTCCAAAGTGTATAATTCTTTTTTAATATAGATAAATGCTCAGTTGGCATTTATGTCTAACCTTTTATACATCAATATTAAGAAATTCTTATAAAACTAAACTTAAAACAATCTTTTATAATAGAAGTAAGGGCTTTAGAAAATTCTAATTCTTTTAATAATTATACAAGAACACATTTCTAAATCATTTTTAACACAACACACTACGGTTACGTAATTAAATGCAATCATATTTGCAAATTATACCGTCTAAGCACAAGCGAGTAATCGATGGCTAAAATATGTAACAAAAGAAAGATAGATATATATACCGACAATCGCCTCGAAAGCTAATCCCCTTGATGTTATGCGACAAAGCGACCGCAATAGATTTATTCCCAGAATTTGACTTTATAGTTTCCGGGGAAGAATTCAACGAAAAAATAATTCTTAATAAAGGAGATGTATCTTTCCTTGTGTTTCCTTACGGCTCATTTTCCCTATGTCATCTTTTTTTGAGTCGAAAATATAATACAAACCCAGCACTTTCGTGTAGGTAATTGAAGCGTACCGCAAGCTACACGAGAATCAACGACTGAAATATATTATTAGCTGGATGCCATGCACTATTAACCCTATATACTACCAGCTTACCAGTTACCAAAATATTGACAGTCGAGTTACATGTATATCTAAAACTAAGCAAAATCAATATACATATATCGTTGGAGGTTTTATGCGAACTTGCTATGTTTCCAAACTTTTTATTGTGTACTTGTATATTTTTGCCCTATTTACTTATTGTGGGTATACATATGTACCCACTATTTACTAGGTCGAAAACAACGACAGCTGGTGCGAAGTTATTTTAAAATAACGATATCGAACGGAAATTTCCGGAGGGTTTTAACGATAATAGTTTTTATATTTGACTGCTTCCATAAAATAACAGAAAGTTCTTAGATAAAAACAAGGGTTACAAGGTTGAAAGTAGACCGCGTTCTAACTTGATCATAGCGAAGATAATGCGACCTAAAATGTGTTTTGTTCTAAATTTCCGCTGCTAAAAACCTAAAAAATATCAAACTCAAGTGCACTGTTAACACAATTTCCAAACGCGTTAATTGTGAAGAAATTAAAAGACAATGGATTTGCATTATGAGAAAATTTTTCATAAAATATCTTTAGAAAAGTTTATAGCTTTTCGACGTTTGAAAATAGTGTCAGCGTTTTTCCATCACAAAGCAATTATACATTCATTCATTTATACCCCCAATCAGCTCCTTCTGAAATTTAATGTGCAGCAGCTTTAGGTAAAAGTATCTTGGGTTGGTAATATTTTGCGTAATTATCAGTATATATACAAGGAGGACTATCCGTTTAGATTCAACTCTCTTGGACTTTTCTAAAACCATGCTTCTACAAGAGTTAGCATGTCGGATTAACATAGTGAATTTTAGAGAAAGAAGTGGTTGAAATCCTTCATATCTAGCACAGAATAAATAAATTATTCCAATTAACGCATTCTTGTAGGTTTCTTAATTTAACTAAATTTTCAAGGAGCGTAATAATTATCAGTATACAAAAAGATCCAAAAACGTTTGTCTATTTTAACAATTTATTCTATAAATGCCTATTGAGTTCCATAAAATTTCTTCGTCGGAATACTTAACCGGCCAGATATTTGACGTTTGATAAAAGACACGCCATTTGAAAATGCCCTCAATGACTCACACACAAAAAAAATAATTACTCAATTTGAATATAAATGCATCACATTAATATAACATAACTTCCTATATAAGCAAGAGGATCATGTATTTATATCGAGAAAAAAATTGCGTTAGTCTTCCAAATCCATGAATTTGTTAGACTTGCCTGAGTAAGTACGCATCGTGCAAGTTATAAGTACGTAATATATATAGTTATACGGTTTCGACGAGTATTTATAAAACGATGTGTATTACCCGTAAGTATAACTGCGCACAGGTGTTGTAGGTAGTAGTGTAGTTACGGTAGTATCGCATAATTAGTAGCTGGCATCGTCAGGAACAGTTAGAAAAAACCTTAAGTACTAAACTTCTTTTTTGCTTTACCTTTCTTTTATTACGCGTGAATAACATTTACTACCTTATATTTGACGTTCGGAATATATGGCTTGTTTGTTAATATACAGATCATTTAAAAGGAAAGAATGGATGGATTTTAGCAGCGTAACTATACCTTATTTTTTCCAGTTATTTTTTGCCAATTGTATGACTGTCTTGAGGAATATTTTAAAATTCATGGAACATATCTACTATAAATATTATAATAATAATATACTTTATTCTCCAACAATTATACACCGTACAGGACAAAATGTATGTATAAATAAATCAAAGATAAATCAAAGATAGGTACGTAAAATGTAATGCAAACAATTAGCACAAGTAAAATTGCCAAAAAATAAAAACAAAATCAGAAATAACTGATTAATGAAGAAAACGAAAAAAAGTTAGGATAAGTAAAAAAATCACTAAATATTTGCTACGCGTTGCCGGCATTCAAAATCCTATTCGCATTCACCGCCATATGCGTAAGTGGTGCTTTTCTTAGTATATTGGTTCTTGCTCTAGGTGTGTAAAAAGCATCCGATGAACAGGTCATATACATTGGGACTAAAATTCCCACTCGAGATAATAGAACAGGTGAATCTATTCTGCTGTCCATCAACTTCAATAAAAAGTGACCGCTGAATTCCTCTCTTCTAGCAGAAACGGAAATAAAGCCATGTCAGTGTAAAAGATTGAGATACTCACGTTGTGGGTAAACCCTATCCATTTTAAAAGATAAAAATTTCAGAAATCTCCTCTGCACGCGTTCTAAGGACAGATTTAAATAAATATAATGAGGATACCATACGAGTGATGAATATTCTAGTTTGCTGCCAACGAAAGCCACATAAAGGGATTTAAGGCACAAATGTTATCAAAGTTTCTGCAGGTACGCATGACGAAGCTAAGAGACTTAGAAGCTGATGAACACAAAGAAGTTATGTGACAAAAAAGTAAGCTTGAATCGAATAAAATAAAATCGAATATTATAAGAAGAAATAACCGGACGGGTGGAAGAAGTATATGAAACGATACAGCATTTGTTAGGACTTATGGAGATGCTGTTGAAATTACACCAATTGGTTATTGTATCAATATCTTCTTGCAGATGTAAGATATCGGTTTGGTTCAAGAATCTGGTGAAAATTTTCAAGTCGTCAGCATGTGCTAAAGAATCACAGTGCAGCAAAGGAAAAAGGTCATTAATATATACATTGCATAGTAAGGGCCCCAGATTAGATCATTGTACGCCTCCAGAAGAAGCAGTGAAGATTGTGGAAGAGAAACCATTATAGGACACATAACAAACACGTTCAGAAAAATAAGAAGACATAAGCGATAGTGAAACATCACAGAAGCTGAGAGCCCCAAGTTTAGAAATCAGTAATGCGTGGTCCAAGGCATCAAAGGCTTTGGTAAAATCAGTGTAAACGACATCTACTTGTTCTCCAGCATCTATTTCCTCGCTGATAAACTGGGTAATTTGGAGTAAATTCGTCGTAGTAGATCTGTCTCTAACAAATCCATGCTGTTCACTAGCAGGATAAGGTTTAACTCGATGTAGAATATTGTTTTAAAGTAGATAATCAAATGCTTTAGCGAAATTTGATAAGATGTCAACAGGCCTGTAATTGTTGATTAATTGTTATTATCGTTTTTTTATAAACAGGAGAAATTCTATCGATTTTCCACTTGGTAGGAAAGCAGCAAGTTTGGCAGGACAAATTGAAAATATAGGTGAGGGGTATAGAGGTACAATCTCGTAGATGAAAGCTTGGATGCCCGTCATGTCCAGTAGTGAAATCAGCTTTTAAACGCTTTAAGCTGGTTAGAACTTCATAGTAGGCAAAAGCACCAATTCGAAGATTGGAGTAAGGCCTCTTTCAGACGATACGGATTTTATCCGCCCCAGTTTTATTGCTTTTTCCGTGTAGTTTGGTAAAACATTAACGTGAAACCCCAGCCGAACCATCCGGCTGGTGCACGACAGCCGTTTACGAATTTTGTCGTGTCGTATTGTGTGTAATTATGCATTTAAAGTAATGTTTTACCAGACTACACGGAAAAGCAATAAAACCGGACCGGATAAAATCCGTATCGTATGAAAGAGGCCTAAGTAGTTGAAAAAAGAAAGAATTCAGTAGGAGCAGGAGGACGAAATATGCTTGAAAACATTTCTGCGAACGCCTCAACAATCTTCTGGGTGTCAGAAACTTCTTCATCATTGACGATCATACATCCTGGGATTCTAGGGTTGCCTTTTTTTGCTTTAACAAATTTCCAAAATGCAGAGGGGTTGTTAATAGTAGTGCGCTCAACACTTTGCTAATATTGTTGGTAAGCAGCACAGGTTTCCGATTTAATCAACTTTCGCAGTCGCTTATACTCAAAATAATGATAACCATGGCGATTTTTATGCATCTTCTTAAAATGATATTCCTTCAATCGAATGCAATTCTTAATATTTTGATTAAACCAGGGTTGAAAATGACGTTTTGAAGAAACAATTTTTGGAACTGATAAATCAGTTATCTCATATAGCTTACCATAGAAAGCTGAAAGTGCTACATTGACACTCGAATATTCCCGTATAAACGTCCAATCGGCGGTTGACAAATCCATATACAAATGAAAAAGATTGGTTCTATTGAAATTGTAGCGGATGTTTTTATTCGAGGGGAACTGCGTACCTACCAGAATAAGTTTGATGCATGTCAATTGTAATATCAAGAGCTAGATGATGAGAGTCGTCAATAATTGGTGGATCGTCGTCATGCGCAACGTCAATAGCACCATTATATGATATTCCGGCAATAACTATTTCACTGACAAGACATGGAAGTTCAAAGTAAATAATTTATGTATAAATGAATTTGAATAGACTTTTTAGATAATGAAAATACAATAGCATAGAGATATAAATTGCGTTATAAGAAAATCATGCCACTAAATGATATGCAACAAGTAGTACCGCAGACAATTACTGTACCCTGTATGAATGATTACTTACGAGTAAGTATTTTACCCACTGGCATTGTTGGGTAAGGTACTCGTCGATTATTGACAGAATACATTTTTATTTACTTGCGAGGTGTCGAGTACATTTATAACGTATGGATTTTGTTTCAATCAATAAGTTGTACCTCAAAGTACTTATAACTAACAAGTAGTATAAGTAAATGTTGGGAGGGAAATTCGCATAAAAAGAAGCAAATGCGGATTTAGAAAATCGGCGAGAAAATCGAAATACTGCTAAATAAAAAATTGACAGTAAGAAAAGTGGCTTTTTTATACGTAAATGCCAGTGTACCTATAAGGCCTTACATAAAGTGGTACAAGAATCGCAATTTAATGTAAATTTGTAAAATCCAAAATTATTGATATGTTGAAAATAAAAAAAAGTACTGTTATGTAGTAAATGTAAGCTCTTAGTTCAAGGATGAAGCAAGTTATAGCAAACTTTAAAAATAAAACATGAAGCTGACGTCTCAATTTATATAACAATATTATTTTTGAAAATTGTAGCCAACGTATGCTCTGTACTGATTGAATAAATTGAAAATGTAAAATTAATTAGCTAGCTCAACGGATAAAAATTTAAAAGGGCGCAAAAGAACTTTTAACCTCAGATATACTCTCGCGAATTAAAACTTGAATCTAACCACGAAAAGTAAATTGTGAGTGAAAGAAATCTGACTTTCTTTGAAAACCCGAAAAATTGAAAAGGTTAAATTAAAAATAAAAGAACAGAATTTTTTTAACCCAACGAAGATAATTAACAAACAAAATTTATTATATAAATGGGTAAAATTACAAAATGGCAGGAAAAAAAACAGTGAACTGAAGGTTCTGGCCAAAAATAAAAAACTGCACTTGATTCTAAATTACAATAGGACAATGCCATTTCCTATATAAAGCGAAAGATTAGTTTGTTCAGGAAGATAGTCCTAATATACCAATATCAATCCACGTGGTTTCAACAAAATAAAATAAATTCGTGGACAACCACACGAAATTATACAAAAATAAAAACTAAATGCAAGAACAAAGTTTCTATTCGCCCAACCGAGGTGATTGATAAATAAAAACGAAACAGCAAAATAGAAAAAGGGAAAAATTAACACTTTAAAATATAATGAGAAAAATTAAACTGAAAACATATCTTCCTGCACAGAAATAATAAATGATCTTATATTTATAATGTGCACACATAAATATAATAACAATTATTATAAAGCGAATTCCTTGATGGACGAAAAATTCACAGAAAATAAATCTCTGTATCAAATGAATTAACAAAATGGCAGCAAAGATTTAAAAATACAAGTACTCACGTTAACAGTCGACCAAGGAACTGCCTGACAAAATTCTACAGTCGTTTTTCTAACAAAAACAACGCAGACGTACAAACAATACGCCAACATTCAAAAGACAAATAATTGAATGGAATTAATTTAAAAACTGAACATTTAATTAAATAAATCATACAATCAACTCATTAACTAAAATTTATACAAAAATAAACATTATTGTGAAAATTCTCGGAACATTGAATAATGGCTGAACGGAGTAAACAAGACAAAATTTATGCAACTAAAAATACACTCGCGAAAAACGAGGGGTCTACCACAGCAGTATATACACAAAAACATTATGAAAAAATAGTAAAATACCTATGTAAAGATAAATATACATGCCTTTTAATCGATTACGGCGATTATCCGACCAAGGCAAATAATCGGTCAAAACAATTAACTGGCCTCGGCGGTTAACCGGGTAACGCCGGTTATAATCGATTGTATCGGGTTATCCGATTATGCACATACGGTTAATCGCTTATTAAATATATTCACACAGCACTACACCGTACTGAGTAGTTGCACAGCACTACACGGTACTCAAAGTAATCCCTTCACTGTAATGAAACACTTTCCTCCTCGCCTGTAATATACCATTTCTAAGTTCGTTCTATCCGAAAGGAATCCATGCTCGGTCGTTGTCAAAACGTTCTTGACAGTCATTTGAGAGTTTTGTAACCTATAAACTGCGTATTCAAGCGAACAACAGCTGTGATAGAGGAACACCAGCAAATTTTGAATGAGCGCGCACAATTTCCAACCTTTTTGAGTTCGTTCAAGCCAATAGCAGTCAGTAAGTTTTGCCCCCTGATATCGAAGGTGCCGACGCTATTTGTCGAGATGTTCCTTGGCAGAAGCACCTTCGCTGTAAGTTGACAATACTGTCAAAACCCTAAAGTACATGCGGATCGACAAAAAATGACAAGTATTTCTTCTTGTCTTTTCACTATGCTGATTGAATCATTCGTTCTATTCGTACAGGCAAATCAAATCAGTCAAATTTTGTCAAAGGTTGACACACTGAATAATCTGAAACGCTGAGATTATAAGGGAACACATCAATGTTTTCTTCACTACTCTTCTAAACAATTATTTCTCGCAACTCGAAGGATGTTTGTAATCTATCAACATTAGAAACTTTCTTATTGATCCTTTGTTAAGTTCAGCACCGCTGTTAAAATACCGATTCCTTAACGTTTATAACGAATGTCAACACTTAATCGACAAAGTTTTAAACATCCTACCGAACGGAAACAAACGCAGGCTTTAATACTTAAGTGAAAACTGGTACATTACTTACAGCAACGATTTGTTATGTCGTCTAAATTTCCATCTCAACCGTTTGGATTCCTAACAACTTTATCCCTCCGGTGCAGCTCCAATAGAACCAGACAGACGTACATTTCTGATAATTTGTGTGTTAAAATATCATTATAGTACATCGACTTCCATTCCTATAATAAATTATCCTCCTCTATAACAAAATCTCCAAATTCAGTCATATATCCCTCCGTAAACAGAAGGTTGTCTCGTAGAGACACGCATCGTATTTCATTAATGAAGGTATTAACTACCTCTGAACTGCTTTTCTTCGTCGAGGCCGTTAGTTATAATGTAGTATTAATTATGCATGGTACTTATGGCTACATGTACAACGTACACAATGTCTGGTAGATAATACTTGTCAAACAACATTCTTGCGTGTAATGATAGATAAACAATATAGCCGTTTTAGAAGCTTTTTATTGCGTTGCTCACGAATCGTGTACAGTTTATTGGAATTTAAACCCGCGAGATTGCATTCGTTATTATAAATCACAGTTGTTCATGATTTATAATAGCAATTTTGATATAACCGTTATTTTGTCGACGCACATTTATGCACAAGATTCTAAAGATATATTTATATTTAATAACATTTTTTCACAGACACTGACGACTGACGGCGACTGACTATAACCAAACTCCTTATTATGCCCCATAGAAAAAAATATAATAACTGAGCCGCCACTTCCAATCCATCTAATAGGACAATGTTCGTTTAAATAAATATCACATTCGTAGAGCGAGCCAGTACTCCAAAATGTTGAAAACACATTCCAGCTTATCCGATCCGTGATTTCCACTCGAAATTTCTGTTAAAAATGCCTATATGTCAAAATCATGTGGTCCAATCTCATTTATCGCCCGAATCTACACACTCCTCTCTGGCTTAATTGGTAGAGCACTCGTCCGGTAAACGAGAGTGTGTAGGTTCGAATCCTGCGCGAGGGGAAAATTTTTCTTGGTAAGAATTCCTCTTAATTATTACAGTTATTAGCAGAAATACATTCACTTATTAGTTTCTTACTGTAAAAAGCTTGCAATCTTTGCATATTCGCCGTCCTGTCAGCCTTTCAAGATTTAATATCGATATAGGTCGATGTATCGCTCAAATCTACACGCTCCTCTCTGGCTTAATTGGTAGAACACTCGTCCGGTAAACGAGAGTCTGTAGGTTCGAATCCTGCGTGAGGAGAAAATTTTTCTTGGGAAAAATCCTCTTCATGATTACAGTTATTAGCAGAAATACATTCATTTGTTAATTTCTTACTGTAAAAAGCTTGCAATCTTTGCATATTCGCCGTCCTGTCAGCCTTTCAAGATCTAATATCGATATAGGTCGATGTATCGCTCAAATCTACACGCTCCTCTCTGGCTTAATTGGTAGAACACTCGTCCGGTAAACGAGAGTCTGTAGGTTCGAATCCTGCGTGAGGAGAAAATTTTTCTTGGGAAAAATCCTCTTCATGATTACAGTTATTAGCAGAAATACATTCATTTGTTAATTTCTTACTGTAAAAAGCTTGCAATCTTTGCATATTCGCCGTCCTGTCAGCCTTTCAAGATCTAATATCGATATAGGTCGATGTATCGCTCAAATCTCCACGCTCCTCTCTGGCTTAATTGGTAGAACACTCGTCCGGCAAACGAGAGTCTGTAGGTTCGAATCCTGCGTGAGGAGAAAATTTTTCTTGGGAAAAATCCTCTTCATGATTACAGTTATTAGCAGAAATACATTCATTTGTTAATTTCTTACTGTAAAAAGCTTGCAATCTTTGCATATTCGCCGTCCTGTCAGCCTTTCAAGATCTAATATCCATATAGGTCGATGTATCGCTCAAATCTACACGCTCCTCTCTGGCTTAATTGGTAGAACACTCGTCCGGTAAACGAGAGTGCGTAAGTTCGAATCTTGCTTGAGGAGAAAATTTTTCTTGTTAAAAATTCCTCTTAATTATTACAGTTATTGGCAGAAATACATTAATTTGTTAATTTCTTACTGTAGAAAGCCTGCAATCTTTGCAAAAGTAAAACAGCATGGCACATTATTAATAAAATAGCTAATCCCTTAAAATCCAGCACAGAATATATCTCACTACGTAGTGAGCCAGGAGATGTCACATAAACCTGAAACCATATGTGAAAGGTTTACTGAAGAATTTTTTAATCGTGAGACTATATCTATGAGTAACACACCCAATATACCATGCGTTAATGACAGCTTTTTTCTTGAACCAACTGATAGGAATGAAATTGAAAGCGCTGTACTAGAGGTGGCACGGAAAAATTCTGCGGGAATTGATGAATACCTTTGTTTTATTTTGAAGTTTGTTGCGTCTCATTTGTCGGAGCCATTGGCAATTCTAATAAATAAATCTTTCTGCGAAGGTATTTTTCAAGATATGTTATAAATTAGTAAAATCTTCCCCGTATAAAAATGGTGACAAATTTGAAGCCAAGAATTACAGGCCCATCGGTCTGGTATACCTACGGTAATTACTAATTTTTTAAAAAAAATAAATGCACGTCTAGTTAGTTATTTAGAAAAGAAAAGATAAATTCTAACCACCAGTTTGGTTTCTTACCGAGAAAATCTGGATTGTACGCCATGCGTAATGTCATGGCTCACATTTACAAACACCTGGATGCTGGGTACACTATTCTTGGTGTATTTTTTGACTTGTAAAAGCATTTGACACACTAAATTACGATATCCTTTTGAATAAATTGTGGGCATATCGAATACGCGGTGTCCCTCAAAGTTTCTTAAGTGTCGTATCTGTGGAATCGACAATTTTTGATTGCTATCCACAGCCGAACAAACAACGTCAGAAAGCAATATCTTTCACCTGCAATAAATATCACCTACGATGTGCCGCAATTTTCCATCTTGGGGCCTACGCTGTTTGCCATATATGTAAACGATTTGTGTTTGTCATTACCTGCGCGTCCTTTTAGTCAGTGCTGACGATACCAGTTGTTGCATCGCCAATCCCAGTGCTGATGTCGTTGCTATCAGGAGGACAAAAACTATTTCAGATGTGCACTCTTGGTGTAAAGGTAACCGACTTTTACTAACCCCGAGAAAGCAAAGGTAATAAATACAGTTTCGCGCTGGTGTTGATGCTGTTAATAGTCTTTGTGTTCGATGTGATGGCGGGTCGATCGCTGAGAGCAAGTCAGCTGTGTTTTTGTGTAACAATACAATAGAAAAAATAAACTCTGTACAGCGTACTATAGCCTAAGGAGCATGAAGACTGTTGCCGGTGTAAGGTGGTTTGCGTATATTTTATTTTTCATATGCTGAATCGCTAATAAGATGCATGATAGAGGCATCTACTAAAGAATCGTGTCTTTCACAAATGTCACGAAAGCCGATTTGTTAAAAATAACGATATTTATAATCACATAACAACACATTCAAACACACAACTACTAAGTGAACCAACTCATAAAACATCACTATATGAACGTAGCCCATACTATAGGTGCGTAACTTGTTTTAATACACTACCTGAAGAAATTAGTTTAGCCAGTTCCCTAAATTCGTTTAAAAAAAAATTAAAATCATTTATCTATGACCATTGCTTTTATACCATTGAGAAATTCATAAACCGCAACAATTAGAACTGTGGGTGCAGTTCGATTTCATACATCATATTACGTCTTAACCCCCTTGTTTACTAGTCCACTTTAACAGAAGAAAAAAGCTGAATCGCCTGAAACCAGCAACTCTTCATAACGAAACGGTACAATTCAATCAAAATGCTAAATTCCTAGGAATGGTTCTTGACTCGAAGTTAACCTGGAATCAACATCTTGAGCAAATGACAGACAAATTTAAACGGGTATTAATGTCAAAAAGCTCACCAACAACTATTATAGAAACCGTGCTAAATATACCTCCCTTAGATATTTGTATTAAAAAGGAAGCAAGAATGGGATTATACAGACTAAAATATGGGGCGAATTCGAGAACCCAAAATACTTCTGGTCATATCGATCTTTGAAATTGGAAGTGACGTAATGACTCCAAAACTTTCCTTTGACAAACCCTTGAAGGGGACTGGGATGTGTGGAAAGCCAGACAGAAACCAGGGATTCAAAACCAAAACCCGGTTCTGGAGCTGATGTACATGGAGAAACTCTGAATCGTCAAGAATATATGGTAGTGGGGCGATATACTACCGTACAACAAATGGAAATATTAACAAGAAACAAACAACACAAGGGTCAGCGGATTAATATCCTACCGGATAGCCAAACCACCCTAAGATACATTAGCATCTTATCAGATAACCTCGAAATTAGATTGAGATTGCCTGGAACTCCAAAAATCTTGGCTAGACACAAGAAAGTTACTTTGGTATGGCTGCTAAGTCATAAGAGCATAGTACGCAACGAACTTGCAAACAAGCTTGCAAGAAAGTGCTCTGAAATAATATTCACAAGACCAGAACCGGATCTGAGAAAAACTAAAGCTGCGGTACGTGGTGCAGTGACTTAGTGGATCGTTAGAAAACACTAGGTGCACTGGAAGGGTAGACAGACAGGAAACGGATGATGAGGCAACCATCTCGGCAACTAGCAGAGGATGTACTGGCTCTCAACCGAGTACATCCTAGAATGGTGATAAGCCTATTGACAGGAGATGGCTGTCTAAGAAAGTATCTACATAGAATAGGCGTCTGTGAAGATGAACCCACATGTAGACTATTAAAAGAAGAGGATGCGTTGCATTGGAGCGGCAGAGATTACCACTGCTGGGACCAATCAACTCGGTGACTGAACTGCCGGAAGAAGGTTTACCACACAGGCTACTAAACTTGCTTATGTTTATGTGCAGGATTGATAGAAGACCTGATTCATACCAAGTGGCCAAACCAATCAATTGTATCATTGCTTTCAGCATGCATTCAGAAATACGTCTGTATCTTCTAGTAACCAGAAATTCGTATTTGTTTCTATTAAGTGTTATATCTCTTTCAATACTTTTGCTGGTACGATGATTCCTAGGTTACATAGACCATGAACCCCGACATAGCACTTTTTTCGGTTAATTGTTTGAGGATTTTCCTTTAATGTCTTTTTAATTATTTTTTTTCTAAAATCACAAATTTGAGGCTGTTAATTTTAACAACTACGACAATATAGTAAACGCCCTGTTTTCCTACAACGGTATGATCAAAAAGAACTTTCAGTAATAATAAATTAACAACCTAAAATACCTTAAGCAGCATAATAGCTACAATCTGGACTTTACAGACTTGTTTCTTCTATGTATTCTTATTGGATTCCACAAAAAAAAGTATATAAAAATAAATTGGGTGTCAACAGTTCATTATCTCCGTAAGCCTTTTTTGCTACCATCCTGACAATGGCGCCAATAAAAGAGAGAACCAAGTATCTCATAAATCGAGGCACGAAATCCTATAGTTCTTTTTGGTATCTTTCTCTAAGGGAGTTAAATGGAACTTAACAACACAATAGCTGCGTCGTCGGCTATCTATTATTTACACCTAGAAAGCTATTATACTACCTTCATATTTCTAAAACATATTGCGGAAAAAGTTTTAATTAATGTATGTGATATTTCTTCTAAAAAGATTACAATGTGAAGTTTCAAATGGAAGTTGCGCTAACAGTTTGGACGTGTTTAAGTGAATGGTATAAATGGAATTTGTTATTCAAATTTTATTAAATCCACAGAGAATCGAAGTAACTGTTTTACATATATAAATATGCATGTAAGTACGCCTCGAACAATTACTGTAACCGAAATTCTCCGTACAGACGTTATGGAATACTGTATTATGGAATGAAGAGAAGATTTATTACATTAAAATGAAAGGTGATGGGACTGCCTCCTACTTCAACCTATATATGTAACGTTTGGTTAACTTCAAGTGCGAAAATGGGAGTGTGAAATGAATATATTTGATTTGAGGAAAACGGGCAGACGGAGAGAGTAGGGGCTGGCGCAGATTTAAATATTTAGCTCATTTATACAACCTGTTTTATAATCAGCGTTATTCTATTTAAGCCTCATTCTACTAAAACGTGTTAACTAAATGCGGTAAGCACTTTGAAATTACGTACCTACTTCTAACAATACCGTGTTAGTTAATGCAGAGGACGTCGAAGGACTCTCTGTCAAGCACAATTAATTTGGAAAGGGCCATTCCTAATGAGCATGGTACAACAAGTGGTTACAGTGGCGGATTTAGCACCTTGGAAGTCCCAGGCGCATTTCAGTTTAGAGCCCGCTTCCCCTCTAAATGCTTTCAGTGCCTGTACAGTATACATCCTAAAGTATATATTTATATTTATCATCAGTTTAAACCTCAACTTTCTGAATTTCAACTTATCTCAAAAGCTTTTGATCGCGTAGACTACAATACTTTTTAAATTAAAATCTGCCGGTTTTGCACCGATTTTAATACTTACATATATTTTATTCTCAACATATATATGCTTAACAGGAAGCAATATGTCTCATACATGGGCAACCAATTCCAATCTTCTTCTGCCAGAAGCAACTTAAATGAAGTTGGAATACGGGATTTCTTTTTAAGTTTTAACCCTTTCAAAAGAAAAAAAAATTAAAGAAGGCTTTTGCTGCACTCATGTTGCAAACAGGAATTATCAAAGTGACATTGAAGAGACCCAGAAGCAATAATTTGTTCATTTTTTGGCATTAAAATGGCTATATTTAAAGCAAGCTGTGGTAAGAATGTGAACTTTTTATCTTTGATAATGTTTCGCGAAATAAAATTATTTCTTAGTTTTTTATGAAGAAACCTTCATGTTATTTATTGCTTGCTTCTCTTTTTTTGTGTATTTTTTCTAGACGTTCATAATCATGTTTTTTTTGCGATTACAGCGCAATCTGTTACGAATCGAAGAAAAGTTTCAAACAAAAACTACATACTTGATGGCGTAGAATCCGAATCTGCAATACAAAATGGGGGTTCCCATTTAAGATTTCAAAGTTGTCCCCCCTCCCACTCTGGGTGCGTGAGGTTGGAGATCGAGTTTGGCACCATTCAGTGAGCTCCCTACATTATAACAAATCTTATTCAGATCTTTTTTTGATTTGATGCAGTGTTTCAGAGATATTTCGTTGTTTCGAGATAAAAAACTCACTCATTATATAAACTTCTTTTCCTACCTATACGATAAGCAATCTTCATTTTATATATATATATTAGGTTATACGTTCCTTTCGGAACTGAAACCGCTAAAAGCTCTTGAAACCCCTTCGGTATTAAAGCGGTGGGTCACTCCGCCTTTCCTTCTTCTTATTATCTATAGGCTGTTATGCTTCTTAGCTTCATCCGCGACTTTTGTCCATTCCTTCCGGTCCTTCATCCTGTTTCTCCATCCGTTTACACCCATCTTTTTTATATCACTCACTACTTGATCTTCCCATCTACTTTTTGGTCTTCCCCTGGGCCTGGTATCCTTAGGTTTCCACTCCATTTATTTTTCGTATTATTGCCCCTTTACTCTTTCTGTTTACGTGTCCATACCATCTTATTCGTTTTGATTTTATTGTTCTCACTATATTTTCTTCCTCTAGAATATTGTCTATTTCAAAGTTCATCAGTCTTCTGTAGTGTTGGTCGTCTTCTTTCTTGGGCCCAAAAATTTTTCTAATTATTTTTCGTTCAACACTTTTAACTGTTCTTCTTCCTTATTTTAAACACATTACTTCAGCTGCGTAAACTACTACTGGTCTTATTGCAGTTTTATATACTCTTAGTTTCGTTCTCTTGCTTATAATTCTATTTTTCATGATGTCTCTATATTTGTAATAGGCATTGTATCCGGATTGAATTCTATGCATAATTTCCATGCTTTTTTCATTTCTGTTGTTTATAATGACTCCTAGATATTTGAATGATTTCACTTCTTCGTATTCATGCTCTGCTATTTTGATCTTTAAGTGTACATCTTCTCTCTCTGCTCTACCTATTTTCATATATTTTGTTTTTTGCTGGTTGATCTGTAGTCCTCTTTTGCTTGCTTCATATAATAGTTTTGCTGTCGTCTCTTCTAGGTTTTTCTTATTCCTCGATATCACCGCGATGTCATCTGCTCTATTATTTGAACGGATTTTGTTATTATATTTCCGGTGGCCTTACTCCCTTTTATTGCTCCTTCTATCGCTATATTAAACAGAGTCGCTGATAGCCCATCACCTTGTCTCACACCTCTTGTAATTTCTACCGCCTCTGTTATCCCTTCATATGTAAGTATTGCTGCCTTTGATGCTTCTATCGTCATTTTTATCAATCTTATCAGTTTTTCAGGTATTCCCAGTGCTCTTGCGTCTTTAACTATCATGTTTCTTTTTAAACTATCAAAAGCTTCTCTGAAATCTATGAATAATACATGCAACTCGATGTCATTTTCATAGCATTTTTCTATCATTTGGGTTAATACATGTATAGCGTCTATTGTTGACTTTTCTTTCCTAAATCCATTCTGGTGTTCTCCTATACTGCTTTCTGAATATGTTTTTAATCTTCTTAAAATTATCGATGTTAATATTTTGTATGCTGTGTTCAGTAACGTTATTCTTCTGTAGTTTTGACAGTTTGTTAAATCTCCTTTCTTTGGTATGGGCACTACATATCCTATTTTCCATTCTGCCGGCATTAATTCTGTCCTCCATATTTGCAAAATCAGTCTGTATGGTCTTTCCCTCATTTCTTCTCCTGCGCTCTTTATCATTTCATTGCAAATTTCATCAGGCCCTGCTGCTTTTCCATTCTTCAAGTCATTTAGTACTTCATAAAATTCATTTATTGATGGCTCTTCTACTTCTTCTGTTCTTATGTTCTCCTCCATAATTTCTTCATTATTATCTTCATCTTCTATTATCGATATGTTTTTCATATATTCTTCCCACTCCTTCTTGCCTATGTTAACCATTGTATTCTTTCTTCTCTTCTGCTTTCTTATACGCTGGTAGAGCTTACTATTATTCTTATTATCTGCTTCTATTTCTTGCATTATTTCATTTATCCATTTTTGTTTCTTGACTTTTATCAGTTTTGTACATTTTTTCCTTATCTGGCTATATATGTTGTAGTCTTCTTCTTTTCTTGTTTTTATCCACTTTATTCTTGCTATCCTTTTTGTTTCGATTATTGCTTCACATTCTTTGTCAAACCACTCATTTTTAACTTCCTTCGTTTTTCTTCCCAAAACTCTTTCGGACACTTCATTTACTGTATTTTTCAGTTCCCCCCATTCCTCTTCTATGTCTTCGTGTATATTCTGTTTTTCTAACATTTTTTCAATTTCCCTCTGGTAATTTCTTAAACTTTCTTCTCTTTTCAAATTATGTATATTCCATTTCTTTTTAGTTATTTTCATCTTTTTATCGTTTACTACCCTTAATTTTACTTTTGCAATTACTAGGAGATGGTCTGTATCTACACTCGTTCCTCTAAATGATCTGACATCTTGAATCATCTTTTCTCTTTTTTTTGTTATTAATACATGATCAATTTGATTGCCTCTTAGCTGTCCGGGGAAAGTCCACGTTATCTTGTGCTCCCTTTTGTGTTTGAACTTTGTGCTTGCTATCATTAAATCCATTTCTGCTGCCATATTGCATAATCTCGCTCCGTTATTGTTTGTTATCTCATGTATAGTTTCTTTTCCAGCTACATTCTCCCAGTATTCTTCTTGTCCTATTTTTCCATTGAAATCTCCTATTAATATTAGTGTGTCGTGTTTCGCTATTCTTTCACATTGTTCTACTAATGTTTCATAAAATATTTCTTTTTCTTCTACAGGTGCTCCTTCTGTCGGTGCATACGCATTTATTATTGATATATTTGCTACTTCATTTTTAATTCTAATGTATGAGATTCTACCACTTATTCTATTAAACTGCATAATTTTATCTCTGAATCTTCTGTCCAACATAAACGCTGTGCCATGAGTTCCTTGCTTTTCTTCTCCAGCGTATAATATGGAGTATTTTTCCTTATCTACTCTTCCTTCTCCTCCCCATCTTACTTCTTGAAGCGCTAGTATTCCTATTTTATACTTTTCTAATTCCTTCCCTATCTCTTCCATTTTCCCGACTTCGAGTAGTGTTCTTATATTCCATGTTCCAAATCGCACATTATACCTCTTATCTTTTTTCCTCTTGTTATTTTCCGTTGTCCTTTTATTCATTGTCCTCAAATCTGCTCCGATCGTTACCTTTTGTGCTCCGCCCCTCGTATCTTTGGTCAGTTTTTTGACCCTCCACTAGTTTCAGCTTTTGTGATTTCTTGATTTTCCGCGTCCCATTTATACCATTCTGAGTTTATCATTATTTTTTGATATGCTACTTTAGCCTTCTTCCTTTGTCCCTTTCAACTCTTGCAACTTCCCTTAACTTTTTCTGTATTTTTTCTTCTTCGGCTGTTAATTCCGCATCAATAAAATATTTAGTTCCCTTTAGCTTATTTTTATTTTTCAATACCAGTTTTTTGTTGTCCATATTGTTCATTTTTGCCTTAATAATCATTTTCTTTTTATTCATTCCAATCTTTTGTACCTCCTTTATCTCCACGTTGATGCCCAGCTTCTCTTTTATGAACTCTTGTACATGGATGTTGTTTACATTTTCTTTCGGATCCAATCCTTTAATTACAATATTTTCTTTCTTTTGCTCTTTTTCAATTCTTTCAAGCTTATTTTCCAGTTCTTGCACTCTTCGTTTCAACTGTATATTTTCCCGTTTTAATATTAATATTTCATCTTGAAATTCTTTTTGATTTTCTCTTATCTCTTTTTGGCTTTCCTTTATCTCCTTTATAAATATCTTAATGTCTTTGATCCCTTCAATTAGTTCATCCATTCTTATTTTGCTATTTCGCTAATTCGCCCTGTATATATATAGTTGGTTTACTTGTAGTACTGTTCTCTTAAAAACGCGCAGTCTTTTTATTTGCCCACAGATGTTTTACCTTACCGCGTAAAAAAGCCGCACTCCGGTCGACCCGTCGGAAGTGTTGCTCTTATCGGTGTTTCTATTATCTTATTTCATGTATTAAACACGCCAAATTTCGTTTTTTGCTTGTTACTCTCTATGCTCTCTATTTTTAACTTACTCTTTATCTTAATTAACAGCCTCTTCTTCACGTGATACACTCACAAAACGCGTTGCTTGTTGCAGTCGCCCGAAACACGTCCGTACTCTACACAGCCAACAATCGTACTCCTTCATTTTATGATTTTACCAAATAATTATAGTTTGTTTGATTACTAAATAGTTTCCTTTTTCAATTTTTTTTAGTATGTATATTTTAACATGTACAGGCTGTCCATCCAAGAGTGGGTCTTTAATTACAGCTCTATTTTTGATGTTACGAAAAAGTGTTTTATACAAAAATTTTACAGAATTCAATGCTGCATAACTTAAAAATATGCTTGGCTATACAGAGTGCTCCAAAAGTAAGGAAACGCATACATACTCGGTTATTTTAAACGGAACACTCTATATATTATTCCATTTTTAAATTCTACGAACAAAAACAACATCACTTTATATAAGCTAGTATAGGTCTATCTTCCATAATAACGGTGTTATTTACGCTTTTGTAAGAAAAGGCTCTGCTGCAAGCTTTCGGTTAAGGCGGCGTAATTTGTATATGCATTTGTTTTAGATATTCATATTGTAAATATCATACAACATACTTAGCTTGATACAACAGTGAAATTAAAGTCGATATAATTATATACAGGTGTCCACTATAGTCCTGAACATTTGCTTGACTTTAGCCCAAGGTAACTTGGTTCTTTTTTTAAATAGCAGTCTATATCTATGCTTATGCTAAATTAACGCTTACGCAAAGCCCTTTCAATTCATACTAAACATTTGTGACGTCTCATGCAGGATATTGAGAGATAATTATTTTTAAATAAATCTAATGGTTTTTCCAATCATTTTCAAGTCACCTTAATATATTAACGCGATATAATTAAATAAAGCCGCAAACTAGTAAGCATGCATCATTATCAGATCAAAAAATACAAAACAAATAATACATTTTTTGAAAATAGAAGGAAATTTAATGCCATTCATCTATCATTGACAGAAACTATATTACCGATATTTGGTAGACTATGCTAATTATTTATTACCCTAACCTATCAAAAAAAAACCTTATATTTAATTAATAGTAGTTAATAATAATTAAAAGTCAAAACTATCCAAAAAAAATTCTGTTTTATGTAATACGTTTTCCGTGATTTCTTTCATTTGGCGGGGTACCTAAAGAAACTTGTTTTTAATTGCACATAAGAAAATAGAATAGAGGGCGGATGAGGAAGGCATTTTTATCAATTTCGTAGAATTGTTGCAAAAACTACCCCAAAATTTGTAAAAGAGGGTAGTAATATGCTTAACAGAAAGAAGATATATTTTTGAACATCTGCTATAAATTTTGAGAATTAAAAATGATTACTACGTGTAAATACTTTTAATTAAGGATGTATTTTGTTGCGGCTTAATGTTTATTTGTTTTTTATGATAAATGAAAGACAAACATTAAAAGTTTTAGTTTAATGGTTTATCAATAAAGTGCGTACTATTTAAATAATTAAGTAAATATACAATAAAATAAACAAGATAATAAATCGCTGATATGTAAGATATGTTAGAAGGACAAAGTATTCATACAAAATTATTTGTTGACAGATTTGACGTTTAACTATTGTGCTGGCGAAATAATTATCATGGGCTGCCCTATTAAAAATAGGTATTATAATTTCTGCCAATTATCATTAAATATTATTCTTTTTCAAAAAATATGTCATTTTATTATTTAACACATATTTACTAATTCAAGGCTTTATTCATTTATATAAAGTTCATATACTAAGCCAATATGAAAATTAATGGAAAAATCGTTAGGTTTATTTAAAATCATTTATCATATACAAAATTCTGCATGAGGTATCAGAAATGTTTAGTATAAATTAAAAGGGTTTTGCGCAAGGGTTGATTTAACATTCGCAAAGATATAGGCTGCTATTTAAAAAAATCAAGTTACTGTGGGCTAAAGTTAAGCAAATGATCAGGATTATAGGGGCCACCTGTATATAATTATATTGGTTTTAGTTTCACTGTTGTATCAAGCTAAATACATGCTCTAATAAATGAGATCTGATTCTATTTTCTGCCCTCTCAAACTTTATAAAGCTTAGATAATCAACTATCATAATTAGTAAGAAAATATGAAATTTCCTTCACTCAGGATACAGAAGTTTTTCTGGTATCTTATCCCATAAATCACTTCGATCAAGAGTTTCTAACAGTCTGAACCGATTTTCCGGAATATCAGCACTAATGTTTTATCTAAGCAATTTCCTTCTATAAAACGCTTATTATGTAAGGATGCGGATTATAAACATAGTATCTGGAACATACTCAAGAATTTTATTACCACTATTTTATGCTCTGACATATATACATTGCCTTTCTGTAGTATTAAACAATTAGAACAAAGCTGCCTTCACTTTCACTGATTTTATTATAGTTGCCGATGTTATTATTACCTGCAGTTACTATTTTTACACAACAACTTCTTTCAAAGGATACTATAACTACGTTATGCCAGTATAAACACGTGGTTAAGTTTATCCGTTCAAAAGGTAATTGTGTTTTTGTTTAGGGAAATGTGTGTACTTACAACTTAGGTACTAATGCACCGCAAATGAGTTGGAATGTAAGTAAAGTAACACCTTCTCAGGCAACCAACGAAACGGCAAAACCAGTTTAATTGCATATGAAGCATTGATATCGAAACATGTTCGAAAATATAGATAAATTTGTTTTGATGGTTTCTTACTTCAACAACTCCAAACGCATTAATTACAGTTTGTTACAGATATAATTTGTTCTAAATTGTTACATTTGTACAATTCTCTTGTACATACTTTTGATTAAATAATACATTTGGTAGCAATAGAGGAAGAACTTAAGAGCGTTGGGGAACAGCTGATCGAGACGATATCTGTCAAACATACCTCTTACGTCTTCACTTGAATATATAGGCCTATAAAAATGAGGAGTATTAAAGGTGATGTACGTTCTTCATTTTGTCTTTACCATACGAAAGGTGTAATTTATGAACTAACGAAGGACGTACGACATCGGTATAACAGCAAGCGATACATAGCGAAGCAATCCACCTATCCTACTTGTTAGTACCTGAAGACAGTTAAACATTTGGCAATAGCGTAAGATACATATTAGAAAAAAAAAGACGAAATATGTGCCTAAGTGCTATTCATGTTGTTAAAATTCAAAAAGAAAATAGAACAAACATCGTAATTCTTTTATCGTGTTTTTTTTTCGACTTCTACGGGAGAACTGCATTACAGCATTCTGTAATGTAATTCTGTTCTAAAAAAACATTTTTTTTTTAATGAAAAGCTGAAATATTTTATTAAATTTTAATTTACAAAACATCCCAAACACATTTCATTTAGTTATACTGGGTGAGTTTTTTTATCTGGAGACAACGGAATATCTCTAAAACACTGTATCAAATCAAAAAAAGATCTTAATAGATTTGTTATAATGTAGGGGGCTCACTGAATGGTGGCGAACTCAATCCCATGCCAGATGGCATGCAGGGCGAGAATTTCCGATTGAAGCACGTTGACATCAAAAAATAACGAATAGTTAGTTACCCCTCTTATTATCTCAGTACGTGTGGAGACGGCATGGAAGACTGTTGCCCAAAATGTCCTCTCCTTCAATTTGCATGTTTAATGACCAGTTTCCAGGATGTCGTAGACACGATAGTGTTGTACCTCGATAAGAGTAGTTTTATTTTGTAACAAAGTTCGAAATGTGAACCTGTGTAAAACCAGACATAAATCTAAAGATATTATTATCTCAGGTAAGTTACGTGAGTCCGCTTAATTAACAACAATTACGTTTTCACTAGTAATTCCACTTTTTGCAATATAAATTCATTATCGAGAACGTGAATACGTTTAAATTAAATTTCAAAATTCCCGCGTTCTCTGAACGTTCAAACGGAGTTATGCTATGCTTAAACGACGTGTGAATCAGAATGGCCAACCTTGATGGTAAAAATTACTGGATATTAGTTCGTACCGTAAATACATATCAAATATTAACCTAGAAAAGTACCAACTTATACAAATTTCCCCAAGTGACTGCAAACCGTTCAGCAGTAATTCCTAACCCCAAAATTTGCTGAACGTATTGAAATGAAATTTCTTATAAGTATAATTAAATTTAGGTCAGGATTAAAATAATACGTTTAATTTTAGATAGATTTGAACGCGGAGTGCCTTTGGAGAAGTGAAAACGGCGGGCATCCAGTTGGTCAGGAATGGTCGGGTGTCTGATAGAGGCCCTGGTACATTGTACTTCTGATCACGGAGGATAGCTCGATCAGGACATTTCTCGGGAAAATCGTCGTTGGAGAAAAATTACCCAAAAAGGTCATAGGTAATTTGGATAATATTTATGTGATAAACTTGTTTAACAATTAACAGTTATAAAAATAATCGTTAATTGTTAATTGGTTGTATTTTAGAATAAAATTGGATTTTACCAAAATAACCGTTAAATTTTACGAAACAAATTGAGACACGTCTGCCTCTAACGAAGGTTGGCTATTGAATGTTTTCGAAATGAAAACTTTTAACCGACTTGAAGGCGATCGTCTGATTGCCCATGTAACCGAATGGACTGTCGAATGTTTAAACGAAATAAAAATAAATAATTATTGCAAAATTCTGGAATCACCTTACAATTAAGATATAATAAAGGTAGGTGTACATTTGAATTGAACTTGGATCCAACTTTGATCTGTCAATATCTATTGTAAAAATATACTATTCAAATTCTAATATTCATTTTCGATGTGTTGGTAGTATATCACTGCTAATCATCTTTACTTCCTGAAGGGAATATTCTGAAGGAAAATGCTTTGAAGGACTTGCCAAATGCAGAGATTTCCTACATCACCTGGAAATCGTCTGGCTGTCTGCTGCTCCATTTTATATCCTTTTCTTGTTATATCAAATTAGTTTTAAACTATAAGTAAAATTAATAACTTCATATACATTTATTTATTTTATTAAAATTGTTGATAGATAATGTTCCGGTTATTCCGCCCCTCAATTCTCATGGTTATATATAACAATATCCATAATATCTTCCTGAAAGATACAAATATGGAGAATGCAACACGTATATATTTGCAAGCCCATTCAATGCATCTTACATCCAAAAATTTTAAAATGCGAAACCGTTCCTTTAAAAGCTTGAATGCTCTTTCAATGCTGCTGCGTGTGAAAGCATGATGATGGATCTAGCGGCGCTGATTTGGCTTGAGGTACCCATTATCTTTGTACCGTGTACTTGCGTCCGGGTATCGTCATCTTTCCTTTGGTTCCATATGAAGATGTTATTTGCTGTTGAATTAAGAAAACAGAGGACCCTTGCGTAATCCAAAACCTTCCCACAAAAGAGACGCACTACTAGAGATGTGCGTAACAAGCGATTCTAGCAATCGATTATATCAAATCAATCATCGATCGTTTATTAGTTTACCAAGAACTCGAAACTAGGCGGAGCAAAGACTCCGAAAATTAATAGACACTCTATGCGTCTATATAATACCTATGTACACTGCCCGACTTATTTAATATCGTCGCCTACAGCGCGGTTACTATCAAAACTACTCACCATTTAGACAGATGCGCGTTCGGCTAGCGTCGGCTGTTCCTGGTAAATGATTTATTAGGGTATACAGTTGTAAAACCTTCCGCAATTATGCAAATCAAGTAGAAAAATTGGATTATTTACTATCACAAGTAAACGTTATATACTACGGTTTGAACATACTTTAAATTGAAATATCTCTTTCATAACTTGGACCCAATTGAATCTTAAAACTTAGACTCACATAGAAATAAATAAACTTTGGTATTCATAGTAAATCTCGTATTAATTGTTTTAAAACGTAAGAAACAGCAAACAACAGAGGAAGACTTCATAAACCTATAGCTTCAACAAATATTTAGCTATTGCAAGCGTTTATTAATTACTTAATTACTTTTCTTTTAAATAGAGATTTCAATAATATTTAATTATTAGCATTTACTATTGCAGAACCCACCTACATGTAAGTAACGCTGCAAATTTGCTATTCATCAAATAAAAACTATGTTTGGCCTGGTAATATTATTTATTTAAGTAAGCATGCTAATTCCAAATATAAACAATATAGAATCTAATAAACAAAATAATATTGCAACTGGTATTAGCCCACTGCTTTTATATCACAGAATATTCCCATCCTTCCATATTTCTGCAATTGCACTTGTAATTATTTATGCATAGTGTCATACAATAATCCTTTTAAGCCATTTTGTTAAATGAAAGGATATACACCTTAATTGTAATAAATAGCAATTTTAGATTTCAATAAAGTATATCAATTATCACATTATTGAGAATAAAGTTTTTTTTTTAAATTTTAATACTCAAATTATAAATTCATTACTTTTATGAGTACTGCCTAAATTTGCATTTGCAATTTACAAACAATTACAAAACTCGGCCGTTTACTATAATTACCATTAATCCTCTATGTAATCGAACGACGCCTAGTGTTTTATGATGAGCAGAATTATGATAGTGTTTAGTTGAGCAATAAATTTTTAAAACACATTTTGTTGATATTTATGTTTTAATTTTTTGCAGATTTATGTATTTTTTTATATAATTATATAACATAAAAAAAAACATAAATCAACACAAACACAACATTATTAAAAAATTACAACAAATATAATTATATTTTAAAAATTTTATAAATTTGATAATGGATTCATTCAAATATTTTTATTTTTGTAAAAATAATAACATGAGTCTATATGATTTTTTTGCAGATTTAGATATTTTTTATATATTTATATCTTTACTTTATTTCATTTATTATTTAAATTCATTCATCATATAAATATTTAAAAAAAGTTGTAAGTATATGAACTCGTTATTCAGCAAAATTTGACTCGCTGGATTACATAGAGAATGCATACTTATTGTTGTAAGCGGCTGAGTTTTATAATTGCTGCAAATTGAAATATAATTATAATTTGGCTATTGAAATTTCAAAGAAAAGCTTTATTCTTAGTAATGTGATAATAATTTATATAGTTTATTGAAATTTCCGCTTTATACAATTGCCCTGTAAATCGCATTATTTAATAAAATGAATGATCCGCAGGACATTGTGCATTGTGTTGCATTATGTGATTTTCTTACAAACAGAAATTTTACGGCGTTTCTTATCTGTGTAATTACAATAATAATATTTATTGAAACTAAAGCTAATGAACTTATGAAATGTTGCTTTCTTGTTTTCTAATACATTTCCTATTTTAAAAATAAATTATGTATAAATAAAATTTAGTAAAAATAAGCCAGGATTTAATACACCTCGATTTGTTATTTATACACTCATTTGATTATTTTTAAACATAAAATAAGAGCTTTACTTTTAAGAGTCACTTGGACTCAAGCTGTAGAATAGATATTTCAATTCAAACTGCGTTCAAACCATAATATTAAAGGTTTCCTTCCGATATTAAATAATTTTAGATCTACCTGATTTGTATAATTTCGAAGCGTTTTACAACTGTAAACCCCAATAAATCATTTACCTGGAACAATCGACGCCAGCCGAACGTGCACCCGTGCAAATGGTGAGTAGTTTTGCTAGTCACTGCCCTGTAGACGACGACATTAAATAAGTCGGCCAGTGTACATAGTATGTACTTGAGCGAATGAATGAATAAGAAGCTTTGTTTATAAACTTTTTGCTCGATAAATAATCCGAAAGGTTTTGGGAAACATGCGGTCAAAAAGGTATAAAACCGATCTACTTGCAAATAATTGTTTACGCTTCTATTCATCGCTTGCTCAACTATTACATATTTATTACACAGACGCATATTTCGGAATCTTTGCCTTGCCGATTTCCGAGTTCTCGGTAAGCTAATGAACGATCGATCATTCATTTGATATAACCGAGTGCAAATATGACTCGTTAAGCACATCACCACGCAACACCTTCTATTGAATTTAAACTTTGTTCAAAAACATTTTCTATAAAACTTATCGTGCTTAAGATACACCTTAACAATTCAATAAGGCGTAAATAATGACTCATTTGTTTCTACGATTTGAATGTTAATGGTAGCGATATTTGCCTAAAATATTAATATGCATATACCTCCGCCTTTATCTACCGTCGCTTAAAAATACATTAGAGTACGCAGCAAAGTTCTAAGTCAATAATGAAACGTGCTCCTGACTCCCCGCTCGAGAGCCACCACAAAATCTCTTCCAGTTTCCATTAAAACGAAATTAAAGAGAGAAAAAGCGAGGGAAGAGACACGGAAGCATTTTCGTACATTAGGCGAACTTCCTGTTTTTATGCATCTCATCTGATTATTCAAATTTCATTGTGTTGTGGTGCTGCTTCTCAGAAAAGTAAAGTGGAAATAATAAATTTCTTTTATATAGGGTGTATAGGAACTACACCGACAAATTGTCCGAATCTAGTATGAGACATGTGATCAAAAGCGTTTCCTTCTAGATCTTATATTTTATACGGTATTGGTTGTCCTATAGATTAATAAACTGCGTGTCAAAAAAAAAAAAACACCTTGAAAAACCTGAGTCACAAAGCTGAAATTTTGGCAAATTTCAAGTAGTAAATCATATCTACTAGTTTTCAGTACCAGTAGTAAATCATAACAATTGGGGAAAAAATACCAACAATCAGTAAAAACATATCAACAAAATGTCACATCCCCTTAATTGCTTATGCACTGTCTAACTCTACGAGGCATGCTCTAAATGAGATGATCAATGGCATCTTGTCGGATCTCATCCCAGGCTTGGTGTAGATAACGACGAAGTTCCTGCAAAGCGTTTGCTGCTTGCGATAAACACCTTATGTGGCGACCCATCATATCCCACACATGCTCGATCGGCCAGGAGTAATTTATACCACCCTTCGTGTTTGAAGTTTTGACAGATGATTATTATCAGCGACTTTTAACACCCAGCCAATTGTTTTGTTAAGATTTCAGCTTTATGACCGACCTCCTTCGGAGTGTTGCAATTTCTTTGGCACGTAGATTATTTTAAGGATCATGTATCTACTGTAATGAAGATTTATTATGCAGAGAATATAGCAAGATGTAAGAAGGAATTATCGTGAATGGGGCAAGTCTTGAATGGAACAATACAGTTTTCTCAACCTAGGTGATGAGTACAAACTCTCTGCTATAATATTAGATGGTGACACATTTAACTTTAATAAATACGTATTGCACATTTTCTGCAGTTTCGTTTTTGCATTTCGTCTTACAAGCTTAAGTACGTTATATACAGGGTAAAAACAATTACAAGCATTGCATACTGTGTGCAAGTGGATTGCATACTGGGCGACTGGAAATGGGACTGACTTCAGCTGTAGGCGTTCCTACGCACAAGGTCGCAGAGCAGATTTATTAATGTTCGGCGAATTGTCATAACTCAGCCGAAATAAAATAAGGGTGATATTATTTTCCACGCTAGAGCTCACTCTCATATCGCTATTGATGGTATAAATAACAAATTCTATTGTCTAAGCAAGTATTGTAAATACGATTTATGAAGTTTGTAAAAAATAATATTAAACCCAACAGTATATTTGTATCACTAAAACGGGAAATAATAAGACAATACTCATTTGATGCATAACTAAAATCTATTCATGCTTCTTTTCTATTCATACTATTTTTATATCGAATCATCAGATAATGTAAACTATATATTTAGTGACACAGCTCATAAACAATATCAAAGGAAGAAAAAGAAATGAAAAGGAGTTTTAAAATCACTAATCAATTAAGACAACAACCATAGATTTTAAAAAAAACCTAACAATAGTAAATGAAGTATCTATTCTTGGATAAATAATATAGTATTGGAAAAAATGTTCATTTTCGGGATATTACGTCATTAATTCACAAAATCCCATGACGACGGTAATTTATATTTTTTAAAGTTTATTGAAAAACTTTATACTTGAATAGCAAGGACCTTTTTCAAACAAAGACATGATGTCCAATTTGTTCGAAATCTTGTATTATGACAATACTCCGGCAGAAGATAAATATACAGCGCAACAACTGTAAGTAACCTATTAATTTTAAATTTCCCACGGCACGATTCCCTCAAAGGAAGGCCAAAAATTGTACGTAACACTTGTTTTTGAATTCGAAAAACTCTAATAATACCTGAAGCGTTGCCTTATAACAGGATAGCAAATTTCAGTCTTGATATAAAAACTCCATAGTATATAGTGATTAATATATTTTTTTACAATATTTACTTAGAATTCTTATACAATAACTGAGTTGATTCAATTTTTTACCAACATGTCCAGATAGGCGCTCCAATTTAGGTTTTCATCCATAGTGAGACCCAGAAAGGTTACTGACTTACTTAGAGATAAATTGTCATACATCTTGAAACTGTCAATTTCTATATTAGATTTTTTTGTATGATATATTATAATTCTAGTTTTGACAATGTTCAGTAATTGATCATTTTCAAAACTCCATCGTTTTATTCTATGCAATATTTATTAATGTAAACGTTGTTTTAAAATCTCAGGTCGTATTGTGTGGTAGTGGTAGTTGCGCTAGGAAATAATCTTTCGTGGTGATTCACTGAAAATTAGGGATGGTATATCGAATTGTATATCCGACACACAAACGCTCAGCAGAATCGCATGCGTATTTCTTCACTTTGTTAACTGATAGAAAACATTTTCATTTATTCATATTACGGCGGTCGACAGGTTGAAAGTGAGCTCTCGTTGTGAAACTTGTTAGCAAATTAATGATAAGTGTATTTAACTAAAACTAACCGTAAAACCAGAAAAAGTACTAATCTAGGATTTTTTTTAATATGTATAGCTAATTATATATAATCTGTATTTTAAACAAAGCTTGTGAAATAAAAATTGTTCTTTTTCACCAGTCTAGAATAAATAAAAGAATATTTATTCAAAAAATGTAAAACTATCCACCTAAATGTTGCTTAAAGGGAAAAAAGAGCCTCATGAAAAGAGCTTTATTTAGCTTGGGAACGTTATCAGGAGATACCGCACTACTTGAAAAATAATCCAGAGCCACCTCATTATAACCACATTCTGGCCCATTTAAAAAATGGATCACTTGACCATTGCTCAACGCGTTAACATTATATATAAGTTCGTTAAGTTGTGAAAAGAAATCATGAAGCTGGAAGCATGGAAGATAGGATAGGCTGTGCCCATCGTCACGCGCACGTTCAGACCAGAACGTTGCTGCCATGGATGATGGTGTGGCTGAAGACCAAGAGAATTACCGATTTGTTAGAGTTCAAAGATTTTGGACCTTTCTATAGCTCCCTTTTGCGCATTTTGCATGAAGACTTGACACCCTTTATGAAATCCAGTCAACGCAAGAACTAAACCTCAAAGCTCATAGATATCAGAGTGAAAGATCCTCGCGTGATTGTAATCAGGGTACGAAAATGGGCTTTTTTTGTGTCGCCCCCAACCTCTATTCTGTCCGCTGGGATGGTTCTGCGTCGCGTGAAGCGGACCGCAACTGTCTTCCCAGAGTTCATCAGCAGCTTCCACCTCTCAGCCCACAAAGTAATATCATCTATCGCCGCCCGTACCCTGTGGATAAGCATGACCTCATTTTTCAGCCCCGCCATACTGGGGCTAACTCCAATTCTTGCCATCTTGCATAATAGACCGTCATGCCACACCGAATCGAAAGCTCGTTCGAAATCCAAAAAGGCCGCCACAGTGGTCTCTCTCCTCTCAAAACTGTCCCTGATCGCTTCGGTCAACCTTAAAAGCTGATAAACGTTTATTTATTAATTGATATTTTTTTGTTTTGCTATGTTATACCACCTATAACGAGTTGCGATTGCATGTTGTTTGGGTATGGGTGAAAAAAATCATGGGTGTCCTTAATGGGCAACATTAAAAAAAAACGCTATTAAAGTTTTTACTTATATTTTTGTCTTACTTGGGATAAGTCCAGAATCGTCAAAAAACAACAGATAATCACTATCCACAACTAGTACAACATACTGGGAATTCAAAAACAAATATATCACATAAGTTACCGAAAATAATTCTTTTTTTGTTGTTTTTCTTCATAACAGTTATTTCCTCGAAAACTATAAACATTACACAGTTAAAACTTTCTGGAATTCAGTATTATATACAAAGCTGCTTCAACAAACAAACAAAAAAATATATATTAGTCGAATCTACGCAAGGATCAATTTCACTAGCTTATTCGGCCACGACCTTTGTGAGGTATAAAACTTGTTTTCTCAAAAACATGCTTCAAAACTTACATTCTCTAACAACATTGGAAAATTAATTTCTTTCATTATTTTTGTGTTTAAGCGCGCTTTCAGTAAAAAAGGAAACGTTTTTCAAGATATACTTTTTTTCACTGTTTCAGTTGTAACGGAGAAGGAAAGTTTTTGGTATTGTAATCCTATGATAGTGCAAGTGATGATACGCGAGAGCAAATAGCTACTTCAAAATCAAGGAGACCATAATAGACTTGAAAAGATCCCATGAGAATGCCCCATTATGTCCTTCCTATTCCAATCTAATACCTTGTATAGTAGTGAATATCTTTATGCTAAAAGAATCCATTCACAATTAGAATGTTATTTTGGATCCCGAATTATAATCCTTTTCCATACAGATTATTAATTACAGATTAAATTGTATTGTACACTGAGAAAAGAGATTGCATTAAATGAAAATTTTTATAACTTTTGGTTTTTATCATGTTCAACGAAAAGAATACCTTTTCTCAGAAAAGTGTTTATTTTAATTGAAAGTAGCGTGCTGTTTTGCCAGAAGATTATTTTCTTCTTAAGTACGTGTTTTTCGGCGAAAAGTAACCGTAATTAAATTGAGTACACCTTAGTTTTGATTAATGTCTGACAATACACATTACATATTATATTGTTAACATATTTTAGTGTCTTTTAAGTACGTTATCATATTATTGAATTACAAACAATATTTTAAATAAAAAAACCGAACGTTTTGGTTTATTTGCGTGTACACGCATGTATACATTGATTTAAAACTTTTGCCTTTTAACGGAAAATGCAAGCGCCTGTTATTCAAGATGAGTGATTTTTTTTAGGCGGAAGGTATTTTAGTTTTATTCATGTTCCCACGTCCATAAGTCTCAGTACACAAACAATAATGAAGAAAAGCGAATATTTTTCGCGCGAGGTTAAAGAAATTTCAGAGATAATTGGAATCTTTTCAGTTAATGCTGATTTACTTACAAGCCGAGAAACTTTACAGCTGTATATAGTGTTTGAAGGTTTTGAAACTGTTATATACGGGAACAACGATCTTGTTGTTTTCAACTATTTTTCATGTATTTGGTTACATCAGTTACTAAATTATTACTTGATTTAGGAATATTAAAAATATTCCTGTATTCAATCAAACAAATAATTTGGTTAGTAGATTTATTTGAAGCAAGCGCAGTATTTATTAATTTAACTAAATATTTACATGGAAGTGAAAATAAATATCGCATTTTATTTTCGCATAGCAGTTTTCTCCCCATATAGTAGGTACAACAGATGAGCAGATATAGTTATTTGTAGTAGAGAAATTCTCGCATAGATTATTTCATTCCAGTAACAGATAATATTTCGCACAAAATAGGCTGGAAACTACGATCGTAACATACTAATCTGGTATATTTAGGATTTAAATCCCTCCTTAGCGCATGGTTTTTGACATAATTCATTTTCATTTCGATTAAGAATGATCACGGCATTTTGTTGTGTTTACGTTTAAGTCTAAAATTAATCAATGTTACAAGAAAAGGAAGAACCTCTTAAATCAAAATGCTTACGGTTTTCTGCCAATCTGCATAGTTTTCAAGTTCAAAATAAATAAATAAAGAGGACTTGAATCAACTTGAATCAATATCTTTCACTTAAAAGAATAAACTGTTTCAACGAAAAATATATTATTTCCGAAGAAATGCGTAAATTTAAAATTATATTCCTTTTCAATGAAACACCAAATCATGTTGGCCATATAAGAAAATGCAAATTTTTTTGCTTTAATGCAATTCCTCTTAAATGAAAGAGATATTTTTCTCAGTGTAATATTCTTTCTATTTGATTGTTTTTAAATAATAGTTATTTGTATCACTAGGCCAGAAACAAGTACGAATACACGCAAAAGAGTTTCTGGCCGTGTGATACACAATGTTTTTTGGGCCGACAAATCTTAATTTTGAATTGATAATAGAAAAGAAAATTTGACAGTAGAGAGTTGACAGTACAAGCTGACACACATGTTGCATACTTAGCATTTTGATGTTTCCGAGAATAAATCTTTTTCTGTAATTTTCTTCTTTCTAGTTTAATATCTATTTACCAATAATAAGTGCAATGAAGGCACCAGTTCATCTTAGCATGGTTGAACAATAGCTTAATAACAATTTAGTACGCGTGTCATGTGGTAGCAATAGTTTTCCTGCCGCTTTGAAGTACTGCAAAATGAGTGTTTCTGGACGGTTTCTTCACTAGTACCATGTTTTATATTTTCCCTTTCTTACATTGTTGACGTTAGTACCCTAGTCTATTCTAATACTGTTGCTATAACTATACTCCTTTGATTACGATGGATCATGTTAATAAATCTTAATAAGCATTTTCATTATTATCTGCGACGAACTGATGGTTCGACGACGCCTTTCCTTGCGTGATTACTGTCTGTCGTCGTTTTTGCAATTTTAACAAGTCTTAACTATACAGCACTTTATAACTACGCAAGTATAATTCCACTACAGTATTATAAAAATAAAATTTGAATTATTTACTACATTTTTACTATACTATAGCTTATAACACACGATACAAAGTACTACTGATGAAAAAAAATAACGTATACCACTAAATTATTAAAGCAGCAAGATGCATATTATTGGCGTAACCCATAATTTGCATCCTATTAGTTTGGGCGTTCACGAAAGCTTGCAAAGAACCTAGACGAAATTGATTCTTAGAATAGGATCTTATAGGTTTTACTTATAGAGTCCCCGTTTCAAGCTTAGCATTTTATCAAAGAAGTAAAGCCATCCTATAACAGCTTCAGCATTACCGATAGTAATCTGCGAGAAAATCGCATTTCCGTTCAAATCCATATAAACGTCCGGGAAAGTTTAAGATTAAAACTACTAACATTTTTACAGAACTCTGACGTAATAGTAACCTATTCCTAAGAAATATAATAACATTTTTATTGAATAATCCGATAAATGTCGCCTAAAGCTTCGCACGCTTTAATAGAAATCACTTTACGGCCACATAAACCTGGTTTCACAAAGCCTGTAACGTCCTTACATGGAGGAAATGCATTCTGTCGATAATGTCATCGACTAGCAGTTATAACGCCAGTTGAGTAGAATATTTTACCTTTAATTCTTTTTCAAAGATATTAAATCAACATTATAATAATATGTACGTAAGGAAAACCGCGATTTATTTAGAGAAAATAATGATCTTGAAAATCAAATTTCAGTTTCATTCGCCTATTAAATCTAATCAAATAGAAATATGGATTTATATGGGTATCAATGTCATGGCTGATCGTCCTAGAGCGTTCTTTATTTGGGGATTTTTTTATAACCTCCGATACGCATACCTTCGACAAATGTACCAATTAGTCATAATTGCTTACTTTATTTACTAAATATTTAATTGAATATTATGAAGGTTGGAAAACGTTAGACCGTGCCGGCTTAACTGTAAAGTTGTATTTTTTCTACTTGGAATATTTGACGGGTACAATAAGGAAACCATATTATCGAGGAATATTCAAGTTTTGTTTGAACTGATAAATAAAGAAGCTTCTTCAGTGTTTCCAGTTTGGTAAGTTCTAATAATAAAACTCAGTGAGCCTGACGCAGATGTACAAATGTGTAAAATATGTTCGGAAAGCTGAAGTCGTTGATCGAATACAACAACTGAATCTTTAACCCGCGTAAGACTTGGAACAGAGAACTGATCAATAAAATAATCAAAAATCAGCGGTTTCTTGGTCGTAGTATAAGTTACAACTACACACTCATAAGTGCTGATCGTGTAAAATATGTTCGGAAAGCTGAAGTCGTTGATCGAATACAACAACTGAATCTTTTACCCGCGTAAGACTTGGGACAGAGAACTGATCAATAAAATAATCAAAAATCAGCGGTTTCTTGGTCGTAGTATAAGTTACAACTACACACTCATAAGTGCTGATCGTGTAAAATATGTTCGGAAAGCTGAAGTCGTTGATCGAATACAACAACTGAATCTTTTACCCGCGTAAGACTTGGGACAGAGAACTGATCAATAAAATAATCAAAAATCAGCGGTTTCTTGGTCGTAGTATAAGTTACAACTACACACTCATAAGTGCTGATCGTGATTCTGTTATTCTAGCACCAGTTATTAATAACACAGAAACCCCGTTATAGATCTTCACAGTCGGAGATTGAAGAAACTTTGCTAAAAATTTTCAAGTCGCATAAGCAAGAACACGGCTTTCAAGTGCTTGCAGCAGGTCGTTGATATAAATATTAAACAATAGTGGGCCAAGGTTTGACCCCTGACGTATACTCGAAGTGACAATATAGATATTGGACTGGTAACCATTGTAGCAAACTCAACATGACCTGTTATCGAGTTCAGACGCTATTAAATCAGTAGTGTTCGACATAAATCCCATTGAGCTGACTTTGGATATTAGAAGTGAGTGATCTAAGATATAAAATGCTTTGGCGAAGTCAGTATAAATAACCTTGACCTCGAGCATCTGACCTAGTGCTAATGAATTGTGTAATTTCTGTCAAAGTTGCCACAGTCAATCTACCAATCATAAAACTTTGCTGTTATGTGGATATCAAATGCTGTATACGATTGTAGATCTTATTGCGCGATATACTGGTGTCTAGTTAGCCTAGACGGCTTAAGAAGATGCAGACTTCTTAAGCCGTATTGTTACTATGGATGAAACTTGGGTACAACCCAGAAACAAAACAACAATCTGTGGAATGGAGACACTCTGGTTCTCCACGGCCTAAGAAGTTTCGTGTTCAAATATTGCCATGGCGTAATCATGATTGATTTTCTGGATAAGGGTAGAACAATAACTAGGAATTATTATTTGACATTACTGACCACTCTATGACTAGAAGTTAAGAAGAGAAGACACAGAAGGTTGTCTAAAGGTGTTTTGTTTTTGCAGAAGAATGCCCCTGCATACAAATCGCATGTTGTCATGCAAACAATTCGTGATTCAGGGTTCGAATTACTGGAACACCCCCCTTATTCACCAGATCGGACGTCGCCCGACTATCATGCCTTTCCTCAACTGAAAAAAAGGTCGTAAATTTTCTTTCAACGTAGAGATGATAGAAGCTGTGGAAACTTGGTTTGGACCACTCTCGGAGGTCCATGCACGCAGCCCGGCTAGACTTCAGTGAAGATGAGCTGGATGACAAAAAGAAATTAAAAAAATACATATTTATATATGTGAAGGGCGCCACGTAATTTGTAACTAAAGACAACAGGTAAGTAGCACGAACCAATAGCAAACCACGAAATCCCCAGGTAAGTAATGAAACTAATATATAAGGGTTGCACACCGCACACAAGGGTAAATTAAAGTCAATGAGGCAATTTAATTAGAAAAATGCATTAACTCATTCACAAGAAAATATGCAGGGTAATATTTTAGTGTTACTCACGTTTGGTAAATTTGTATGCAAAGTAGATATATTTCAGGTATATACATATGTGTAAATGCTTTTTTTTTATTTGATAATACAGATTGGTACATACAAGCCGGTTCAAAATAAAAGGACTACTTCACCAGATTAAAGTCGATGTTTCCGTAGGTTGGCGGCCTCGTAGAAGGATATGGCGTCCCAAAATAGGAGGATTCCCTCGTAAACGAGTCCTAAGATCCAAGGGAAGTGTGGTTGCAGCTCCGTGACGATCCCAGATACACGTGCTCTCGTTCCTCCACTGCATATACCAACGTCCTGACACCGACGTGCACTTCTCTTCCGAAGAATACCTTTCTTTGGTTGTTGTTACCTCAAAATCTGGGCGGTCATGAAAAACCCACGTGAGCGGAGTTAGCGTCCAGGAAGTGGCGGTATGATTTTATATCCGGAATTGTCCTTGCGATTGATCGACCAAAAACGACAATAAAACTGCTTCTGTGTACTAGATTACTAATCCCGATAAAATCGGTGAGTATATTACACTTTAAAACGCAATAAATTCTCAACACAATATCTAGGTACACCTATCACTGATCCTACCTCTGCGCTAGTTGGAATACTTCTCGCTTCGTCCTCTCCCAACAACAACGTCGCCTCTTGCACACCAAAAAAAAAAAAAAAAACACAACCCGCAAAAAGGCAAACAGGTGAGTTCGCATACAATATGATACACGACCTTAAATCTAATACATTTTATATTTTCAGAAAATAACACAAGGACATACACTGACGTGTATTGAAATCTGGACATTAATAACTCAAATAAATTAAATGAATTAGGAAATGTTTAAACATGTAAAATGATAATAAAGAAATAAATTTATAATATGTAAATAAAGAAACTATTACAAAATACACGTTTATTTCATATCGTAACTTAATAACGCAATAACGAATAGATGCTTTTCGTGCCATAGATTAATCTACAAAAAAAATAGAATATGAACTAAGAGTTTTACAAGATGTTTTCTTAACGTAGCCACATAAGTTTAAAACGTGGTCATTCCTTAAATTTGTATTGAACCAATGACAATATTCCATACGTTTCCCAAAATTTACTGATAATAATTGCTGCATAACCGAAATTATATACGGATGATAATGATGAGTTTCCCTTTTATTGCTTTCTGAACGTACGATAAACCTACAAAAAAGTATGTGTATTTCTGCCGGTTTATTGTGCAGTTTCTCATAATGGTCTTCCAGGGTTGTCATCCAAACAAGTATCTTTGATCACATTTTCAGTTAAGGCGAGCGATCAGGTAATTCTCCCTTCATAACACTTCTGGTTTCTCCAAAGCGATGAACAATTAATGTGTGGAAGGATAGTTTCTTTATCAATTTGCTCCTCGGCAAATTTATTATTAAGTATTTCTCCTGTCCATCATCAGCTCATTAACCCTTTCGAAAATATTGCTCCAAAATAAGCATACCTTGGTTTAGTGCATATGTGGGCAATAACCGGCCCGCTGCAAGATTTGATTCGGCCCGCGAGACATTTTGAAAAACCCAATTAAAAAAAATATTACACTACTTGCTCATACTCACTCCAAATGAGAAAGATCGAGTGATATGGGGTTTGTCCCTTGCTCCTGCGGAATCAAGTGAGCAAGCAAGCCGAGTGACGGCGATCATCAAATAGTGAAGCGGCAAACATCAAAGCCTTTGATGCTTACTAATTATACTTTGTTATTAAGTTTATCGAACGAAAAGTAAATGAAAATGATGCCTGGTGGAAAGAAACGAAAAGTAGGTGCAGAGGGTCGCCAGTTTCAAGAAAAAATGGACTGAAGAATTCTTTTTTATCTTGCACAATGGTAAGCCTATTTGTTTGTTGTGTAATGAATCCATTTCAGTGATGAAAGAATTCAATATAAAGAGCCATTACTCAACTAAGCATCCTATGCTGCACTCACTGACAGGACAAATAAGAAAAGACAAAATCCAGAAACTTACCGCAAATTTGGAAAAAGCAGCAAATGTTTCATAAACAAAGACACAACTTCATAATTGTTGTGAAAGCTAGTTTTATAGTTAGTTCAAAATTGGCAAAGTCATTAAAACCATTTGCCGAAGGAGAATTTATCAAGGAGTGTATGTTAGAAGTTTGCAGTGTTTTGTATCCTGAAAAGAAAAATTAATTTGAAAAAATTAGTTTGTCAAGACGAACGTATAAAAATGATGGCTAATGATATAAAAACAACTTTGACTGATCGTATGGCTGGTTTTGAATCATTTTCCATAGCATTAGACGAGAGCACCGATTTGTCTGACACAGCTCAACTGGCTATATTTATTCGAGGTATTGATAAAGAGTTCACTGTTACGGAGGAATTGCTTGCTTTACAGCCCGCTAAAAGGAACCACTACAGGAGAGGACATTTTTAATGAAGTCGAAAAGGTATTCACAAGTTTTGGTTTGCCATGATCAAAATTAGTTGGTGTATGCACAGATGGTGCACCTTCTACGGTCGGCTTACGTAAAGGTTTCATCATAATTTTGTATGAAAAAGCAACTGAATTAAATGTGTAAAAAGATGATTTGATAGTCCTTCATTGCATTATCCACCAACAGAACTTGTGTTCTAAGTCCATTCGACTCCAGAATGTTATGAATGTGGTAGTAGTAAAAACCATCACTTTTATTCGATCCCGAGGGCTTAACCATCGTCAGTTCAAGGCATTTTTGGATGAAATATCAGCCGAATATGACGATGTAACATATTATTGTGAAGTCAGATGGTTAAGCAGGAAAAATGTTGAAACGGTTTTACGAGCTTAGAAATGAGATACCAGATTTTATGCAAATAAAAGATAAACCACTATCTGAATTGAGTGACCCAAAATGGATATGCGACTTAGCATTTCTGGTCGATCTTACAGGCATTTGAATGATTTTAAATTTGAAACTTCAAAAACAAGGACAGTTAGTAATGATTTGTACAGCGTTTGAAAGCGTTTCAAAACAAAATCCGCTTGTGGGAGGCACAGTTGCTGTCTGGTAACAGTTACCATTTCACCACGCTCTCTGCGTATGAAAATACTGCTTATGCTCAATATGCTGAAGAACTCAAGTTACTGTCGAAGCAATTTTCGAACAGATTTAGCGATTTTAAAAACATGGATGACAGTTTCAATTTATTAACTACTCCAACAAAAAGTAATGTACAAAATGCTCCAATACACTTGCAAATGGGGTTGATTGAGCTTCAAGAAAACTCACTCCTAAAATCTAAATTTGAAGACGTGGAGTTGTGCGATTTCTACAAAATACCTCGAGAAGACATGTCCGGAGCTTAGAAAATTGCAAGAAGATTGATTTGTACGTTTGGCAGTACTTATAAATGCGAACAGTTCTTTTCAATGATGAAAGTTAATAAATCAAAACATCGTACAAGGCTGACTGATTATAATTTGGAAAATTCTTTACGTCTTTGTATCAGTGGAATTCACCCAAACATCCATGGATTAGCTTCCAAAATTCAAGCTCAAGGATCTCATTGATTTCGTTGTAGTTATTTAACTTTCGTAGTTTGTTATAATTCCAAGTTTCACGATTTAATTATAATTGTACCTATTTTTTTCATTTCATTTTGTTATTTCAATAAATTGCATTATAATAACATTGTCGTATTACTTCATGTCTAATATCTATCGCTAAAAATTATGAACACTACTTTAAAATGCACTACTTTTAAACGCGGCCCGCGAACGTATTTGCACACTAAAGTTTGGCCCACAACATGTCAAAGGTTGCCCATACTTGCTTTAGTGTAAATGGTAATTTGCAAAAAAAAACACACGTTATACACTCAATGTGTGGAATGAAGACGCAGACTTGAGAAAGACAGCATGTGAAAACTAATGACGAAACACCATGAAAACACCAATACGCAAAACTTATATACGAAAGGCATGCATTTCGTAGAACATACGCCAATTTTGACAGTAAAATATTAGAAAACGCTGTACTACTAATTTCATAACGATGTTTGAATATTGATTCGCACATTGCGAAAAGTAGTGTAGGATCAGTACAATCATTCTAGATCTCGCATTATTTTTATCTATACCTTATAAATTGAAGAATCCTTAAAATAAAGCAAAAAAGTTGTAATATACCTCTATTTTATTGTAAAGACCTAAAACCTTAAAAGCAACTATCAAGCAAAGGATATATACTGGTCAAGAAAAGAAGATTTTAAAATTATTTCTGTAGATAGAACCTCTATTTTTAACACGGGAATATATATAAGTAGCTAGGTACCTGTTATAATATAACAGTTGATGTTGGAAAGGTTGCTTGCTATAAAAAAGTTTTATTTTCGTCGTTTTAAATTGAATATATTTTCGAAATAATATGAAACATATGGCGATACCTATTGTTAGAATAATTAAAGTACTTGAGTAGTTAAACCATAGCAATTCTGCAACAATATAACCTAACCAGCTTTTTGTCCGCGCACCTGCTAACATTCAAGCTAAATTTATTTTCTTTTCCTACACACGTAAAGAATGTTTTATACTTTGTTTTCCCATTAAATGAGAGTTACAGTTTTACTTCAACGTATAATTTCCACAGTGACGTTTTGATGTGAATTATAATTTCGATAATGGCAATTCTAGTAATGTACCGAATGAAAAAGAAAACATGTTTTACTAAGTGTGCCCACGCATACTGTAGTTGAATTTTATACTTTTCGGAAAAAGCGTAAGTTTGCTAGATATAATATTCAAAAACCCACTTAAGCATTTAACAACAGATGTTCAAGGTGCTTTATTTGTTTACTCGAGAAAGTTTCCAATAGCTTTATACATTTTTAATCTTTTATGAATTGACATACGATCCAAACAAATATCCGTCCAGCGTTTGTAACATACATACGTTATTATTTTAAATTTGATGGGTTTCAAAATCGAAATACAATAGGTGTTTTGGTTTGCATGTAAAATTAGTTAATTTTCTACTTGCGCAAGGTGAAAAACTTATTATGTATCTAATCGTCAGACATCAGAAACTTTGTCTCAAACTGATATACTACTATAACTAAAATCGGCATTTTCAGTCGAAAGCGCCTTTAGAAACCAATTTCAAAATCGATTTTAAGGTCAATTTCAAAGCAAGCAATATTATACTTTTTTGCACATCGGCAGTAGAGCTTTTGCTGCTACCAACCCACATTTAAACGAAATCTTACCCTTTCATACATCGGAAAAAACTGTTGAATGATCCATAAAACTACAGTTCGCTTTTTTTTTAGTTTTTGTGCGAACCATGCGCTAATTAAAATCTAAAAAAAAACTGTTTTTAACTCATAATTTGTAAAAATAGGTATTAGAGCCGTGCATGCTTTGTACTTGATTCAAATAGCATATGAAATGTTGAAATGATAACGAAATCGGATTGTTATAACTATTTCCTGTTATTATTTGAACATCTCCAGATTTACAAGCAGAAGTCATTGTTACGATAATACAATACCCATATATCTAGGTTGTCCTACTTACAGTTAGTCAAGTATCAGATTCGGAAATTGTGCAAAAATAAAAATGAAGTAATATCCTTCTTCACTAAATTTATTTACAAAAATATCTAGACGACATGTTTCAGCTTTTTTAAAGCCATCTTCATGGTCTCTACAAGTTACAAACACATATTAGTTAAAATTAAAATGGATTTAATACATAAAATGGCATATAGTTCTTATTGTGTTAAAAGTGGAATCTGTTTAAAATTTGATGTTAGAAAAAATTATAAGTATATTTACCTATACACAATATATATGTATAGGTCACCCAATATAGGATGGCCGGCGACGCAGTAGCATTTGTTTAAGGTGGGGGTAGATAGCACAAGCGCGCTCATTTGATGATTTAAAACTCCTAAAATTATGCCGCGGAATGCTTTCAGCTCTAGGCACTATCTACCCCTATCTTTCGCACAGCTACCTGCACTCTTTCCTCGAATGCGCATCTCAGAGGCCATTCTATGTTGGGCGACCTCTATATATTGTGTATAGAAGAAGTTATAGATAAGAAGATATTTAACAAATATTAATAAAAATTTTTTTTTTATAATATAGATAATCAAAATGGTTATATGATAAAACAAATGATAATAATATAAATTATACTTACATAAGTCAAAGGGAAGTTACAAAATGAAAATTGTTGTAAAATTTAATTGGTGTTTTAATTATTAAAGTAATACTTTTTAGTAATGTTAGAAGAGAATACGAAAATTGAAGACCTATGTGTGTGGAAGTGCAGTCTGTGTATCTATTTAATGTTACAAGGTAACACACATCCCAGTATAAAAAAAAAAAAATTTTAAATATAGTCCTTTAATTAAATTAGTAAAATCAAATTTTAAACATCCTAGTGTAGTCTACATTCATTACTGTTAATCATAAGTATGCCCTGGGTGAGAATTTCTACCTGCTACAGGCTAGAGGACGCGCTAGCATTAGGAAAATTATGAATAGTCAGATAACCCTTTTAATTTTTCAGTACAGCAGGAGCTGCTATACGCGCATGTTGCTTAAATGTCCCCTACTCCAGTATACCAGTTAAAGTGGTTATTTTAAGTGAATTACTGTGCATGAGGCTCTTGTACATCAATTATGATCGATTTTGTACGATAAAGACAATATTTAAGTCCAAACACATAAGATTTTTATTTATAAAAAGTTCAAAATGTGAAATCGTGTAAAAACAACATAAATAAGGATGTAATTATCTCAGGTAAGTTAAATGAGTTCGCATATTAAACAAAAATTGCGTAGTAAATTAGTAATTTTGCAATAGAAGTTCATCATAGAAATTAAATACGTTTAAAATTAAATTTTAAAATTCCCGCGTTTTCGAGACATTTATCTGTGTAGTTCTATGCTTAAAAGACGGGTGAATCAGATGTGCAACAATTGAAGATGAAAATTACTGGATATTCGGTTCGTGCTATGAATACAACTTGACTAGTAAAATTTGTACTACCACCTTATAAAAATTTTCCACCAGTGAAGGTAAACTGATCGGCGGTCGTTTACAACATTTCTAACCAAACAAATTTGCCGAATTAATTAAATTAATTAATTTATTAATCAATAAATTGAAATTTCTTGTAAGTATATTCAAATTTAAGTTAGGATTAAAATAATACGTTCATTTTTAGGTTGATTTGGGCGCGGAATACCTTTGAAAGGAGTAAATTATTAGGCATCAGACCGAGAGGTCGGATCAGGACATCGAATGCGGGCTCTCCTGCTTTATATTGCGAAGAATGACTCAGGACAGAAACATATCTCGGGAAAATCATCCTTGAAGAAAATTTACCCAACAATTATATAGGCAAAATGTGGGTAAAATTAATATGATAAAATTTTATAAAAATCAATCGAGACATGTCCGTCTCGCACGGAGGTTGGCTAGTGAATGCATTCGAATTGAAATTTTCGAACAGACAGCAATTGTCTTCGCAAGGGCTGCAAACTACCTCAAAAAATCCGTTAATTTCACCGATGTGAGGGGAATATACAGGATATTTAATACATTAGAATGCCCATGTCACCAAATGGAACTATGAAATGTTTAAACTAAATTGAAATAAATAATTATTGCAAAATTACGGAATCACCTTACATTCACTAAAGTGTGAAAAAATTGAAAATTTTGAAATATTTTCATTTTGTGATATAAAATAATATTAACCAGATAATAAAAAAGGCAAAAATGACGTGTTAATTTTGCAAGCATGTAAATATGGGTGTATTGTTACTTTGGAATTTTGTTTATTTAATAGTGTTAAGCTATTATCATTTTTATGTTTATATATTTCGCATGCTTCTAATAAGTTTAATTTTATACCTTGTTCGCATTGATGTAAAAGGCTGATCCTGTTTTTATCGTTGAAGGTGTGGTTCTGTTTCTAGTATGTGCTGATACGCGCTAGACTGTACTTGTTTTCATTAATTCATTATTTCTAATGTTTAATTTTCAAACTATTTCGCTGGCGTTGCAGTTGTCACATTTTATTTTATACACCCGTTTTTTGTCTAATATACTGTGATTGTTATTGTGTTGTAGGAAGTTTTTGGTATATTTTGATTTGAAGGCGGGGGTTATGTAATTTTTTTTAAAACAATTTAACATAACTCCCGCCTTTTTTTTCTTAAAGCACAGATGCCGTAACTTTTTCTGATTTTAGGCTTCCTTTGTCTTAGAAGACCATCTCGAATTTTGCCTTCTTCATTACATATATCATCGTTAAAAGCTGTTAGCTCTGGGGTTTCCTAAACCCAGTAATAGAAACTTTGAGAAATAAGGAAAAAGTTAAAAAATGGAGGTACGGAGTACTATTACGTCCCCCATTATTAGCTTTTTGCAAAGATAGGTTACCTACGGCATCTTTGGTGTAACTTAATCTGCAGCAAATTATGTCAAAGAAGTTTTTTAATATTTGTCATAATTTCCTAATATTGAGAGATGGAGATTGTATCACTAAACCGGGCATATGGGCAAAAAAATACATAGCACTTCTCCTATGCTACTCTTTCAGTCTGGTAAAGTTAATGGAAATCTGAATTTAACAATTTCCGGTGGCTCCGTAGTGCCCTTTGTCACTATATTCAGATCTTTATTATTAATTAATTACAACCGATAGCAATAATCCGGTATTACAGAAATAGAAAATATGCATGCGCATAACTATTTTCTATTCTGCAAAGTGTGTTGTCGAAAAGTGTGAAAAATTACTATAACAAAATTAAAATCTTATCCAGCACATATTTCCGTTAAATTTTTCAGCAGTTATCGATTCAACCCTTATCTTGTTTAACTTGGGCTTTTCGGTGAAAACTGATCTCTCTTCTTAAATTAGCAAGCGTTTTAGAGAAACCGTCGCGTCGTTTCGGTTGTTGTGAAGAAAAACATCAACATAATAACCGCTGTATGTTTACCACCTAAAATGTATACATTCATTTATATTTCAAAAACATGGCGATTAAATATCTTTTTCGTGTAGACTAGAGAAACATTAAACGAAAAAGTTATTTGTCTTCGACAGTTAAACTCGCAAAAAGTTTACGAAAAGCGTAATTTCGACACTTTTATTAAATTGTAGTGTTTATTAGGTGTAATTAAATATGCAATCTTAGCCTCTAATTTTCAAATAAAAAATGTTTTTTTCTGGATTTCTTTTATATATCCCAAATTATTTTTTCTAATTAATTTAAGCGAAGGGCAGGAATGGCACCAAGAAACCCACACGGAAACTCACTGAAAGTGAAGAAGACAGAGCTCTCCTCCTTCTAGAGACTCACTTCCTTAAAAGCAAAGTAGGTACCTCGGCAAATCTGTTCAAGCATAGAAGACCAACTAAAAAAGCTACTACAATGGCCAAACACATATATAGCAGCGAACAATTAAAATGGGCCATAAGTACCTTTCAGCCTTTTAAAACACCGGGAGTAGTTTGGACTTGGGCTATATTCCAGGTGATTAGCGAAGGACCAAAGTCACCTTCATACCAAAAGCAGGGAAAAGGAGACTGCGCACTCTAAAGCCCACAGACCTATCAGCTTTACATCATTCTTTTTGAAAACGGTTGAAAAAGCTGTAGATAACATATATCTTGGAACGAGGGCCTTTGAACCCCTGTCAGCATGCCTATCAAACGGGAAAATCCACTGAGACTGCATGAGTGGAGCTGGCAGATGGAATCCAAAATGCGCTGACGAATGAACAAACTGTAGTGTGTGCTTTTAAGACATAGTGAGCGCTTTTGACAACACTTCACATGAATCTGTCAAAAAAGCACTAATTAAAAGAGGAGTAGATGGCGTGACCTCCAGATGAATGTTGCAGCTACTGTCTACCAGGTCGGTGGAGGCGAAGGTGAGACATAAAACTATCTACTTTAGTATGTCTAGAGGATAACCACAGAGGTAGTTACATCCCCACTGATGTAGAGCCTAATAGTTGACGAACTCTTATGTGGGCTGACTGATCTAGGCATACCTTGTCAAGGGCATGCTGATAATATTGTCATATACGCAAGAGGCAAACTTGAGAATACCCTCTGTGAGGTAGTTCAACGACTATTGAACTTGGTGGGACTCAATTTTAACCCCATTAAGATTACTTTAGTAGCATTCGCTGGGAAAAGGAAATCCAATCTTAAAACCATAAAAATGGATGGCTAAAACATAGATTGGGGAACGGAAATTAAATACCTAGGCCCTACCCTAGGCAATCAACTTCTCTGGAACAAACACGAACATGAAGTAACCAACAAGGACAAAAAAGCCCTGATGGTGTGTACCACAAACTTTGCAAGGAAAATTGGGGATACAAGCCAAAAATACTGCTTTGGATGTGTACAGCGATAGTGAGACCGATAATCAATTATGCATCAGTAGCTTGGAGCAAAAGAATTAATCTGGCCACCGCGATAAATAGCTCCCTAAAGGGCAAAGATTAGCATGCGCATGCATAACTGAGGCCATGAGAACCTGCCCAACAGCAGCTATCGAGATAGTATTGGATCTCATTAACCTCGACATTTCGGTTGAAGGCGTGGCAAAAAGAACCACTCAGAATGATCAAGGACGGAACTATTAGGCATGGACCTCAATCTCTTAACGGTGATCAAACCTGGAACATGCCCCAGGATGACATGTCAAAAAAAATTCAGCTTTGTGAAAGAATTCACCGCAAAGCTTAGTCACAAGAGCAAGTGGGCTGAAAACATCACCCTGAAATTGAGTAGAAATGCCATCAAATGGTACACTGATGGCTCCAAAACGGCAGAGGGAACTGGAGTAGAAATAAATGGGCCTAGAATTGATTATTTCGGCGTTAGCTTGGGGAAATACCCAAGAATCTTCTAGGAAATGTTACTAGATGGGTGATTTATCTCTGGACGAGCAAAATAATATTTTGAATACGTTAGATATTTTGGAGTCACTTGATAAGAGCATTACAGCAAATATATTGAATGTCTGCAACACTTTGGGTATTTTTTCAGAGATATATGGAAGTGTAGAAAGTGATGGACAATTTGCTAGAAAATTTCATAATTAATTTAGGGAGTTGTGACACAGAAAATATATTTGCCAAATACTGATCAACATTGATTATTAACGTGGACACCTCGGTAGAATAAATGCAAATAAAAAATATTAGCACGCAGTCATTTGCTTATTAAACAACAAATTTAACACTCAGGTATTTCAATCTTTACAGATTTTCTTTTATAAAATTTGATAATCTGGTATCTGTCAAATCGTATATCACAAATTTGTGGTTATAATTTTCAATTTGGCACTGTTTTATATCCTTTTTTGTTTAGAAGTATTTTGCGTTAATAAAATTTTATAGTGTAAACCGGTTTACTTCCGCTAATCCTACTAATTTTGAGACAAGGTATAATCAGTAAGCGTAGTTCTGTATTAAATATGTTATATAAATTCATGCAAAAGTGCTTTGATATCAAATAAAAAGGTATTGACATAATTACGTAATATGTGCGCAAGGTAATAATAAAAGAGAAAAACTATTTTAAAAGCTATTTATATTTCAAAACGAAAAATACAAGGTCCCACGTTTTACAGTCTTTTAAAAACAGAAGAGTAATAATAATTCGCCAGCTATCAGTAAGAAGTTGTGAGACATCTTCCCAGATCCGGCTCCCAGAGTGAGGTATTTCACCGTTTTCGCTTACTCCTTGGCTAATGCTGGAAGATAAAGTCGTTTCATGGGCGCAAATATAATAACTGACAGCTGATTTACAGTAAACTCTCGATTATGTGAACTAATCACATTTTTGGTTGTCCAGATGTTTCAGCGTTTCACATAAAGTAGTATTTATATAATTGCGAGGCTACTGTATTATATTTTTGTTATTTTTATTCACAATCGTAGGGAAATTATTTTTATTTGGAGTAGAAACATTTCAATTGTTATGGAATCCATATAGTCTAGAATATAGGTAACCTCGTGTAGTATCTTTAGGTGGAGCACGGGGTTTAGGACGATTTGTAATTATTTAGCTAAAGTCTCCTAAAAACGAGTATTTCACGAGAAAAAAAACAGGCATTTTTTTTTAAATTAATTACTGTTGTGGAGATGTATTACTAATTACAACAACTTCAAAATAAATATAGTGTAATACTACATAGTGGTTCATTAGTATAGAAGAAAATTTAATTTCTTTCTGATTTGAAAAAAAAAATCACACAAAAGGAATGAGCAACTATCAAAAGAAAAGCAATAAAGCAGAAAGGTTTATTTCAACAATTTTTTGTAATGATAAATACTAAACATTGATCCAACCACTGCATAGTGAAACTGTTGCAAAGAAATGTTATATTTAAATTCCTCAAAGTTAAATTGATATTTTAAGTATAAATGCAACGTTAAAATATATTCATTGTGCATACTTAAATAGAAGCACACATTCAGTTAATTAACGAATAGACGGTTAACTTAACCATTTTTTCTCTCCTTATCAATATAAAAATTACGCAATA
>RXPK01002855.1:0-35233 GCA_004143645.1 Protaetia brevitarsis | reverse complement strand
GATTCCTGGCATGCTCTGAGATGGTTAGTGCCTCGCTGTTAACAAAAAACTCGTATTTGGTCAATAACTTTAGATTTAGTTTTAGCCCTGCAAAGACCAGAACGCTAGATTTTTTGGAATTAAACGCAGCGAGTGCCGTAAGATTCGTCAGCAATTCGTGCCAGATCGTCATTAATATCTTGAACAGCAGTCGCGACGGCATGTGAGGAAACGAGTAATACAACTGCGTATCGTCAGCATACATATCGATATTTACATATACTAAGATTTAATGATATTAGCAGAATATATAGAATAAAGTACGGTCCTAAAATGCTAACCCTGTGGCACACCCGAAACGATTGCCGATGTCCCAGACATTCGACCACCGTACGACACCCTACGAGTTCTGTTAGATAAATAGAATGGAAAAAGTAATAGTGTCTTGAGTAAAGCGATATAATGTAATATGGATAATAAAAGGGAATGATCAATTGTATCGAAAGCCTTACTGTAATCGAGAAGAACGAGAACAGTGATATCATTATTGTCCGTAGACCTCAAAATGTCATCAGTAATGTGAGCCAAGGCAGAAGCACAACCGTACCCCGACCTAAATCCTGATTGTTCAGAAGGCAAAATATTATGGTTATCCAAATACAGTTTAATTTGTCGATCAATTATCCGTTCTAACACTTTAGATATAGTAGGTAAAATGGAAATGGGTCTCAGATCATTAACACTGGCAGGGTCATTAACTTTAGGTAATGGTATTATAATACTATCTTTCCAACAATCCGGGAAAACATTTTCTAATAAACAGGTATTAATGATATGGGTAATAACTGGAATTAAATGCGGACAACACAGCCTTAACATTTTTAAAGTAATATCATCACAACCACACGAATTAGACTTTAGTGAGCGAATAACCATTTCAACCTCAGTCTCCGTTGTCAGCACAAAAGAAAAAGTACTCTGCGTGAGCGTATTTTGATTATAGAAGTCATGAAGATCAGGATCAGCCGTAGAACCCGCAACAGCTCCAGCGAAATAATCGTTCAAGATATCAACATTAGATAAATGATGTGGTAATTTATTATGTTTTTTCTTATTGTAAATGTTCAAGGTTTCTAAGTTTCTCCACAAATTTTTAGAGTCACTCCCATTGGAAGCAAATAAATTTGTTAAATAAGCTCGCTTTTCACGACGTACAGCGGAAGTAGTAAAATTGCGTAGTTGCTTGTAGTAATTGAAAGCAGCCGCCGTTTTCCTAAGTTTAGCTTCTCGAAAGGCCCTATCACGAAGTGACATCAAAAGCCGCAATTGTCGGTCATCCAGGCACCCTAGGTTTTTTAAATAGACGCATTTTGTATGGAGCATGAACCTCAAATATACCGATCAGGAGAGAATTAAAGATTACCAATTTATCATTAATATCACTGGTTCGATAAATTAAATCCCATGGCATACTCATCAAGTCGTTTGAAAATAAATGATAGTTGAAGTTATAAAAATCTCTAAAGGTGTGTAAATGGGGTACGTGCTCTGATTTAACAGCATTTAATTTGACAAATGCATGCAACACCGAGGAGATTACAACAATGAATGAAATTCTTCGTATAACTTCGTAAAATTTTCATCTATACGATAGCATACGAAAAAATTCGATCATTGTCGTAGTCTCCGTAGTGACGCTTGACTAGATACTAAATAATAGTGTTAGACTTTAATAGACTCTATTTGAACTCAACTGAGTATATATAGATAGTTAGTAGGGTAGTACATATTTATAAACGAATATTTCACACTTTAGTGGTCTGATATGAAATAATAAAATTAAATAAGCAGTTTGTTATTGCAATATATTGAAGTAGACGCGTAGTGTGTGCATCTGCCGGCTGTGAATTCGATCAATTTGTACACCAGACTCTTAACGATAAATGCGAAAGTATGTTTTACTTTTTCATGTTAAATATCCCTGTTTTTATATGCAAACACCATTTGTTTCCCTTTTAAAATACACGTGAGCACCGCAAGAAGCATTATATGTGGAGGCAGGAGAACCGCCCATACAACTTCGGCAGGAATATCTTGCTTATAAATACATTCTCAAGTTGAAAGTATGGAACCTTAATAGTATCATTGACATATTCATAGCTTTCAGTTTTGGAGTTGTTATCATCGTACTGGGCCAACAAAAACCTCTTTTTACTTACGTCTGCCTACCGTTATATTGTAACTTAGGACTTTCTATCCGGTACTCAGTCCAGCCAAAATTAGATTTTCATCAATTCATTAAAACAACCCAGATCTTCATTCCGAATTATAACCAGCAACGCGTTATAGACACAGCAATGCATGAGGAGATTGTTAACATCTTACTGGTTACACTCTTATTTATACGGATGCTTCAAAACAGCGGATGGATCGGCTGCGCATTTCTTAACTATAGTTCGAGTGTTAGTAAATCTTTCGTCTTAATTCATTGGTGATATTTTTTCAGCTGAACTAATGCAATTGTGGAGGCTCTTGAGTATGTAAAGCACCTGGATGTCGAAAAGTTGCTATTATGACTGATTCTCTGAGCTTTTTACAAGCTCTACGAAAAGAAAAATGGTTTTCAAAAATGCATCCATTTGGTGTTGGATGTTCTATTGAGCTGTGTTGAATTGGAGAAGCAACACAGGACCGTTAAGTTCTTTTGGGTGAAAGCTCACGCTGGTATAATTCCTAATGAGGAGGTGGATTGTTTGGCTCGGGAGGCAATAGGTACGACGAAACTATACATAAAACTGTTTAATGAGGGAGGTTAGTGCCAAATTCGATGTCATTTTCTTCGCGAAAAGTGGGAGGAAGAGATGGCAAACAATATGCAAAGAAACCCCACAGTAACCAAAATCACCCATCTGTGTTTCATTCCCGTTGGGATAGTGGTCGCGTGGTTCCGCTATTTTTCTTCCACCTCGTAGATGAAATTGTGGCACGGTAGTTTTCCAGCACACCTCTATAGATTAAAGATAATTGATTCACCTGCTTGCTCGTGTGGTTACGAATTAGCTGATTTGAACCATTTGTTCCTCGGATGCCCAAAATATGAATTAGAACGACGTGAGCTGATTGCCGGCTTAGTAAAACATAAAGTAATCTTTCCAACAGCGGTAATACCTATTCTGGAATGCAATGATATTGAAGTTTATAAAGTATTAATGAATTTTATCAAGAAATGTGGAATTCAAATTTAATGTTAAAGTTAATGTTATATGTTATATTTTGTTAGTTAATGTGGCTGATGGGCTAGGATCCCTTAAACGCCTAAAAAAAAAAAAAAAAAAAAATACACGTGAGTACCCTCACCTCTAAGTTATCACCTCTGATCTTCAAGAAAATTTGTTTTCCAAGCAATATTTATCGAAAATTGATACCAGCAATTACGGCGAATGTATATCGTATTCTGTCCGCGTGCCGCCCATTACTACCATCTCCTACTAACCTTCGGAAGTTCGATAAAGCCATTAAACTACACGGTGGTGGGACGGCCATCAAGTCTTGGCTCAACTCCCTCACGAGAGAACGGAATTCTCCCAGCGCCACGACGACGACAGGCATTGAGAACATCTGTTGTGTGTTCGTCGTAGGCCGGCGTCGAGTATAACTGACGATTAAAACGCAATTAATATTGCCAGTTCGGTGGGTATATTTTAAAAAGCCGCCGTCCCAGACGCTGTTAGATTATCGGTAATGGAATTATGATATGCCGGCATTAATAATTCATGTTTCTATATGTAATCAGTATTCATTATGCTACGGAATCATTTTCGTAAATTATATTCAGTTTAGAAGAGGGATTTGAAAGGGAACCGAAGTTTCTGTTGGACCTCAAAACAATATTGCAGGATGGAACTAACAAGGGAATACAGGTAAGTGTGTCTCACCGATTTAAATGAAAGTTCGTGGGTTTATAGACTGGTGTAGTGTAAGAGCAAAATTGTTAGTAGTAACCTAGTTAGTAGTAACCTAGTAACCTAGTCTTTGTTGTTAGGAGAGCTATTGTTTCTATCTTCATTCGCTTCATTTATGCTCTTGAAAGAACGGTATAGTTCTTGAAGAGTTAGGACCTAGCCTTCTACTTCTGCAATACTTCATTCAGTTAGCAGTTACGCCTGATTATGTGTCGGTTCCGCCTTCATTTCCAGGGTAGTGAGCAGCATAGGGATTGTGTTAGTGCATAAGAATTCGAATAAAAGATAGACCAAAAAAAAATATGATAATCAATGAGATAATGCTAAAACCACATTCATTTATTTCTACTAACTTAGCTTTAAGTACTTAACCTACACAAACTTAGCAAATTGTATAATTCTCTGAGTTCAGAATGAACATCATTCGCTACAGGTAACAATTTCAAGGTTTTGACTTGCAATGTACAGTTTGTATATACATCTTTGTAGGTGTAGGATATTTCTACGATAGTATTTGTCATTCAGAACTCAAGCAATAAGAATAGTCAATATATAATTGTTCAAATTGTGTTGTGAACATATTTACCCACAATAAATTTCAATAAAAGTCACAATTTCACACTTTTTGCGAAAACTTCTCATTTTGTAAGGGTTCAAACTGTTTCTATAAACCATATCGTTGTTTAATGTTTTATTATAACTTATCAGCAACAAAGAGGTCAGTAGGCTACGAAGGCGTTTATAACAAAGAAATTCCTCTATAATTAAAATTTTATTTTTAATTGATGTCAAATAGGAATAAAGAAATATCTATCATATTTCAACTTGTTTTGGCTTTGATGTTTCAATTTAACGAAGTCAAATATAAGAAATATGAGTAGCCCAGCGACGTTTCATTTTGCTTTTGAGTTGACCCCAAACGAAATAGTTACTTTGCATTAGATATGTACTGGTCAAAGTATAAACTCTAGTAAATGTATAGACTGCATAGTCAATGTATATATTGACTGAACGTTTCAGCCAAAGTATAGGTACACAACGCATTGTTTGACTAGTGAATGTGTATATTATAATAATAACTCAGCACTACAGGCCTTGAAGGCCCTTGGGCTAGAGTGCCGGAACATACCGAGCCACTGAGAAGTGTTGTCCGAATGGTGACCCAATCAACAACCGGTACCAGCATATTGCTGGTTGACTTTCAAGATTGGCAATGATGCACCCTTCCTTCTCAGCCGTACTGCCGGCTTTGAATGTGTATATTAACTAGAGAATATATACTGCTATGGAAACAGGTGTATGAAATATAAAATAGAGTTATTTAAAATGGGTTTCACAGCCAAATGAAGAAGTAATTGTAAGTTGAAGTGCATACTCGGTTGCCTACTCTACAGGCAAATTTTGAATTTGTTAAAAATGACTATGAAAATAGACCATTTTAGAATTAGTTTCTAGTTATACCTTATATATAATGTAAACTTTATTTTCTATGTTAATTCAAGCTCACCTAGTAACCTAGTATATTTTCTTTTTATTATATCTTTGCTCCAAAAGATTTGTCATTCTTCGGGATGTTTGTTCGATAGCATTTGCTGTATTCCCTTCAAATTAGAGTAAATAACGATATCTTGATGTCAGTTACCGGTTATCCATTTGAATTCGAGGTTGGTCTACCTAACAGCGATAACAATCGAAGACAGATAACTGTTGCTGTTTAAATATTCTTTTTGCTTGTGGCCAGGAAAGACGACGGTCGTTAGTAAACTCCTATAACAATTTTCATGCCACACTCTCAAAAATATCAAAGTTCCACAAAGTGTTTAGCTAAAAATTATTGATTTGTCACCAGAATTATATAACTTCATGCTTTCACCTGTATAATCGTCGGGAACATCCTACAAAATTTCCTGAGAAGAGTCCAGGGTAAAATACTATTCCATGTTATGACCGTTATCGGAGGCTTTCAAACCGAAAGTCCAACCTAACCCAGAGGATTACTTGCCTACCTACACCCCTCATTAGAACTACCCATTTGCACCCAAGTTAGTATTTTATCAAGTATATCCCACCTAAAAAAGAAAATAATTAATTAGTTTCAAATATTAGGATTATTTATGGATGCGTTAATTTTGCGGTTAAGTTTATATACACCGCCATTAATGTAAGTAGTTTAGGAAATTTGAATGTTTAAAAACTACACACTAAGATGGTCTACGATTATAGAGATTTTTACATACATGGATAACACAAATAGTGGATGGTTTTAAAGTTTTCTATTCATACTAATTTTTTTCATCATTTACGGATAGATGACTCTGATATGAATTGACCGAGTAATTTTGACGTTTCTTTAACCTCATTTATTTAAAATTTTGGTACAGAGCAAAGTTGAATAATATTTTTGTATTACATAAATTGTTTTATATAGTATTTATGATTCCAACCTGTATCCTAAGAATCTCAAAATTGGAAAAATATAGCATTTTGGTTTTGAAATAAAGAGTTACGTTTGTTTTGTGTTAAAACATTTTTTATTGCACATTTTGTGTGTTTTTACAACGATATTTGATAATTACATTTTTTTAAATTAATAATCAGAGAAGGGCCTTTGAGGGTGCGCTCTTTAGGTAAGAAAATGTTGCCTATTCGTTACCAAGCGCCTGGATAGCTAAATCGACAGGTGATTTGGTGCTCCTGAGTATCTTTAGACCATCATTATGCCAATAGATAGAATAAATTTCAAATTAATGTTGGAGCAGCTATTATCAGTGAAATAGACCAGTAGCTTTTGAAAAAAAAATATAAATAAAAAATGTTGCTTTAATTATTTATATTAATTAATCTTTAGGAGACACTAAAGCTAAATATACACAAAACTAATTAACATTATAAAATACGCTATTGTATCAAATATGACATTTTAACATCCCGAAAACATACACGTGAGCCAAAAGTTGCAGTAGATGAAGGGCCGTATCAATATGAAATACGATTGGCAATAAAGTAAAACTTCATTGAAATTTAAAATAGAAATGAGGCAAACGATAAATTAATTTCGGATTGTCATCTACAACAAATGTTCTCTGATTGGATTTTCTATACGTTTAAATTCGGGTACAACGAAGTTAAAAACATAATTGAATTTGTACGTATTCATAACACCACATCAATTTATTTCAATTTAGTCATTTTATGTGCCTGCGTATTTCGCATCCGCATTTCCGCGCGTTATTCTCTTTATTAATTATATCTATAAATAAATTCCACCCAACTGTACGAGACCTACGTATCTTCCTCTTCCCTCCTCATCCGATACACCTCAGTTCGTACTCGTCTGCATTATTTACTGTTACCCCGGCAATAAATTGTGACCGAGTCAACCGCGTCACTCCTGAACAAGGAATTAATTTCAATTTATCTCGATATTACAAGAAATAACGTTTCCAAAGTGAATTCAGACACGCTACTAGTGCGGAGAAGAAAATACTTCTTAATAACTTCGGGCCCGGCTCATGCATACTAATGCCGAATTTCATTGTAAACAAAATTTCTTAAAAGGGCGGAGAGGAGAATTCGCCAGAACTTCGTCTAACTCGAAAAAGTTAACTTGAACCTCTCCTTCTCCCCCCATCCTCGCCATCACGAAATACTGTACTGGTGGGAATTGGGTTAAGTGCGTATTTAATCTTTCGCTCGGTGGGGCTAATGCTGTTCTTACTCCTATGAATAAGTAAGTACTAGTCTTTCCGGTTTTATTGTAATTTCAACATCCCTTACATAGTAATAATTTCTGAGTTTTTACTTTGTCTATTAGAATTTACAAATTGTAAGCTTGGGAGATTAGATCTAATTCAACTTTTATTGACATTATTTTCCTCGAGGGTAGTAAGGCAGCTTTAACCACTTTAATTTCCAAGATTTAAACGTATTATAAGATTTGAAAGATCGTTGCTAAAGTAAAATTAAATCTTTCTTTCTTCTTCATTGACAGCACTGTTTAACAAATTAAACTTGAAAGCGGTACTACTCCACAATGGGGTTAAGTTCACCCCTATTCCCTTGGCTCATGCAAGCGATTTTAAAGAATCTTATGACAACATGAAGCTTCATTTAGAGAAAATTAAGTCCACTAAGTAGTAATCCACTTTAAGTGGAATATTTGTGGCGATTTGAAAGTTGTTTCACTTTTGCTCGTCATGCAACTCGGTTACACAAAGTATTGTTGTTTTTTCTTTCCTATGAATGGGACAGTCGGGATCATTATAAAAAGATAGAGTGGCCTAAACGAACTTCACTGACACCAGGAAATAAGAATGTCCCCCTTGCACATTAAGCTTGGGTTGATGAAAGTCAAAGATATGGATAAAACTAATAGTGGGTTTGCATATGTGAGGAGTAAGTTCCATGAGATCAGTGATGCTAAGGTAAAGTAAAGTATTTTTGTGGGACTCCAGATCAGACAGCTACTTCGAAATGAAAAATTTGTTGAGGCGGTAAATGGAATTGGAAAAGCAACATGGTTGTCTTTTAAGGAGATTTGCGACGGCTTCTTGGGAAATTGTAAAGTCGGAAACTACGTGAGATTGTTAACAACCTACTGGCTTCATATAAAGCCACGGGTTGCAACATTAGTCTAAAAATACACTTTCTTGATTCCTACTTGGACTTTTGCCCAAGAAACCTTGGAGCAGTCAGTGACGAGTATGGCGAAAGATTTTACCAGGACATTCTAGTCTTGGAAAAGAGACACTTAAGCTGGATAATGTGGAACCCTGCTATGTTGGCAGACTATTGCTGGGCGCTGAAGAGAGATGTTTCTGATGCAAAGTACAGCCGAGAGTCATATATCAGAATATTTTCCAAGTAAATATATTACTTCGTACGTCACTTTTCCATGATTTATACACATATTATAATATATACCTTCACAAGAGCTGATTGTTTTGTCACTCGGAAACAGATATGAAGTAAGTGTACTACCAAGTTCACCCACTCTACTTCGTGGGACAAAATAAATCTGAAATCTGATAATCTGGAAGAATTGCACCCGCAGATGGTCGGTTAAAAAAGTTGAAGAAACAGTCAAGAGAACTGACGTTTCAATGCTTTTGGTCGAGAAAGGGAAAATTAGCCCCAGCGGTGTTAGATTTCCCCTCCCCTTTGACCCTCACCATATCCCACCACATAGACCAACATACCTACCATTTGCATGCCCACGCTCCTTTCCTGAGGAATGAGTAAGGGCTATTTCTGCGTCCTTCAATTACCCTCCTCAACCAGAAATATAGACATATTATAAGCGATTCCTAGAAAGTTCACCGACTGTAATTACAATCTTGGCAGCGAATTTTCATTATTTATCATGGGCCTATAGTTTCTCACGAGCGGAAAACGATAACGTAAACTTTTAGTGGGTGCTCATCTTTTTCATGTGAAAACACAATGGTTGGATTTGTGTCATAACAGTTTGAGATGCTATTAGAATCGTAAAGGGGTTTACATTGAGGATGCAACTTATGTTGAAGCTTTGAAGATGGACGACGATGGAAGATTATGCGTGACCGTGCAATAAATAACCAAGAAACATCCAAATGCATAGTATTTAAAACTGCAGCAGGATATTTAGCAAAGATGATACTGTCCATCAAGCGAACCGTACGAAACATAAGAATGAGGAAACAAGCAGCTCTACCTGTGACCCGAGAAGAAGTTGTATTTCTAGAGGAACACAAAGTAACTGAAGGTGGTGAACCATCCTTGCTGTTTGCTTTAGAACGGATAGAAGACAGAATGCTGATATTCTCCACTACAATAAATACCCGTTCATTGGCCTTATCTGATTGGTTCGGTGGTGGAACTTTTAAAGCAGCGCCTTATTTGTTACAGCAACATCATACACACTCTATGATCTTCTGGCGAACATTTCAATTCCGCTTCTGTATTCTCTACTTCCGGACAAAACAGATGACACGTATGTTAGGTTTCTAGAACAAGTTAAGCAACTTTCCAACACCAATTATGACTTATTCCGAATCTGACCTGATTAATGCTGTTCGTCAAAAATATCCCAATGCTAGACACCGAGAATGTTTCTTTAATTTTTTGTAATAAATATTTCGAAAAATCCACAATTTACAACGAAAATGCGATTGTTGCCTGCCTTGGCTTTTGTCCAAACGGACAATGTGGAAAGTGGATTTGAAACGGTTACAAATGACGATATGCCTGAAGAACCATAAGGAAAATTAATTATTTTGAGGATTGCTAGATAGGTCGTCTTTAAGGACGTTTGGAAGATGGTAGGCTCAGTGTAGGCCTAAAATGCGAAACTGTAATGAAGGAATAAGAGATAGCCTTAAGAAGACAAATGATTTGGGCATCGGAATATCCAAATATCTGCAGAACATCTTTGAATTGTTGGACGGCGCAAATCATGAGTACATGAGGTACACCTGTGCCCAGGAATATTTTAGAGATTTTGAAAAGAGTTGAATCAAAGTAATTAAGAAAGCTTATTTGTGTTTAATAAAGCTCCATGCTCGAGTCGGTGAATTTTCCGTCGATTAAGTATAGTAAGTAAATTTTCCAGACCCCATTCGCCACACGCGAAAGCATGTTCTCAGGGACTTATTAAAGAGGGGCCAAACACTAAGACAGAAATGTGGGATTGTTGGTTCGCAGAATATATTGCTTTGGCCATTTAACTTCAGCTTACAGTATTTAACGGCAAATAAAAGTGCATTGAGTCATTTGTCATCATTTAAGTTTAATTGGCTATATATTTTGAAATTCGATGTATTGGGATCACTCAGAGCCTATCAGACAGTTATGATGCCCGGATTGGTTTCGTGATGGAAAAAAAAAATCGCTTTTTATGAATTTCCTCAATTCAGAAAAAAATTCATTGTGGTCACTATTTCAAATGATATGGAGCCTGGAAACGAAGTGTACCTACTGTGAAATAAACTAAATATTAAGTATAATGAACTCTGCTTCTTTAATTATCCATGTGGCGATGGTTTAAAAATATTTATCTTTACATAATTGATAAATCCATAAGAAACCACTCGATAAACCAGGAGCAATTCATCACTGAGAGCAAAATAGTAATATGAATCATTTTCAAACACTCCTGAATATGTCTATATCAGAAATAAATTGATCAAGCATCGTTTAACTGTGAAAGCATCCAGGTGACAACAGGTACGTCCAGAAGTCAATCTTTTGGGAAACTCAGTGGTATAAGTAGTAAAATATTTGGAGAAGATAGTCTTATGCTAAAAGATATATTTTTGAAAGATACCTCAGCAATGCTTGATTGATGACTTGTTTGATTTATTAGATCCGTTTTCAAGGATTGCTCAACACTGTTCTACATGATGTGTTTTCGATAGCAATATCGACATTGTGGATAATACGGTGCTATTTTCCAACTCTTGTAAAAAGAGATTCTACTCACGATTAGATTCTTGCCTCAAAAGTACGATTATTTAAGAAAGGAATATTATTTGTCGTAGGTGTATATAGGTATGTATTAACTTCCAGACTAAATCATGGAGTGTAGGTGGTTGAACGGTTTGCATGTTAGATAAAAAACGAATATCACGAAATTGGATTACATTGCTTGGAGCATATTTCATACGCGTGGAATGTAGCAGAGTTTATATGATGCGTGATAGCCATGTCGTACATACAACCGCGTATTGTGTCGATTTTGGGGGTAAATCTTCTTTTCTTCGAAACTTTAAACATATTTTTTATAGTGTGTACATACATATATTAAACCGTCACTAACACTTAAAAAAAAATAGGTGACTCAAAGGCGGTATTTTTCTACAGGGTATTTTGTTTCAAACAATAAAGTCCTGTAATTTAGGAAAATTTAACCAAATCTAGTATAGTGTTACCTGCAAGTTATATAGATTTCCTTCCGTAGGTACCCCATTTGGAGACGCTTATAGTCTCTTTACTAAAATTCAATAAAATATCACCTACAAAATATGAAAGTTTTAGGAGAAGAATATATAATAAAAATTACATGAAAGCTGTCACATAAATATCAGATACTTCTATTCGACCGTCAATTTTCATTATAAAACCTCCAAACATCTATTGTTTCTTGATATTAAACAATAGAACGCGGTTTGTTTTGTCTGCATGCCGTCGACAACAAGAAGTAACGCACATCAACTGGTAATTTCACGCTTTGAATTAATAAAAGACAAAGGGAGGATTATGTGGCACAGACGCGACGCGACGGGCTGAAGGCCATCCATATATCAGGGGCCGTTACATATTTAAAACTAGCGACCGTCAACAGAATATAAAAGTGTGCCGGTGTTTTCGCCCCCTGAATAATGCATAACAGTTACCTTTGTTTATGTCCTACCTGAAAATGTTCATTTTATTAGGGTTGTGTGCGGGGTGGAAGCCGCTTGAGACGTATAAAAGCGAAAGGGGCGCCGTATACAAAATTACTTTAAAACACCCACACAGAGAGGCGCCACCGCGAGTCACCACTTGCGCCTGTATACACCTACAAGTGGGGTTCATGTAGGCGTAAGGATGTACTACTATGTATAACGTTGGAATGCCTTTCACTCTTGTCTGACATACCAGCATCTAGACTGTAGTGATTTCTCACCTTTTATGTATATACAGCGCTTGCAATAATTAAGAATTATGATTATATTTAATAATAATAATAATAATAATAATAATTTTTGTTGATATAGATAATTTTTACAATATTATATTATATTATATTAAAATTGTAGGCTTCTTGGTCGTAAAATTTCACATCTACACATTATATACAGATACCAAATAAATATCAAATTAGGAAGATTTTACAATACGCACCACACGAAATGTATGTTCTATGGCGCTCCAATTATTAGCAGTTAAAGAAAGAGAAAATGGAACCATCTCAGAAAAGCAAGTTCACCTCATTCCAGATTGCACCTATCTTTAAGTAGAGATGACATATCCGGATTCCCACTAGTCTCAGCCGGATACGGTCGTTTTGGTCAAAGGCGTTGTCACGCAGGCGGTGAGTGTATGAAAATTCGGGCTAATTTCGGCTAGTGTAGTTAAAAAGCGTTTAGGGATAAACTTGATAATGATTGGCAGAGTAGGTGGGATAATACCTTAAATGGGAGGTGGACTAGGAAATTTATCGGTAGCGTTACACGTTTAGGAAATGAGGGTTAATTTATAGTATCAGGTGGTAGAATTTATAACAGGTCACGGTAATTTTAAATCATTTTTATGTAGAATTGGGAGGGTTAATGATTCGCTTTGTGAGTGTGGTGGGGTAGATACAGCGGGGTATGTCTTATTTGAATGTCCACTCACTGATGAGTGGCGGTCGCGTACGAAGGTTAGAGCATTAGCTAGGGGGTTAAATTGGCCGCGACGCAAAACAGATATTAGAGATGCGTCGATCGAATGGTGGGAATTTTTTAGTAATGTTGCTAAAGAACTAGATGGGCTACGGCATGATATTTAGATAGCTAGTAGGATGGCATGCTTATAGTGAATATTTTGTGCCCATCATAATGTAATTTCAATGTATAACTGATGGGGAAATAAATAAATAACCTGTACACCATTCCAAAGTTTTGTATTTATTCCACAACTTGAAACTGAGATATACCATATGAGATTTGGAGAGAATTACTGATATTTGAAAATTTACTTATTACAACTTTGGTAACAATTGAGGTTCAAGTTTTTGGCCTTTCTTGCTTATAGTTGAAATAAGATCTGTAAAGAGTAAAAAATGCAAGATGTTTTCATTGATTAATTCTTGGTTTAATTTACCACATTTATTAACTCTAAATCTCCTAAATATTTATGTTTTCCTTCCTTGAAGAAGATTTTAACATTTTGTATTTTCCCATATACATTTTTGTCTTATTACTGCGATCGAGTAATATTATAAGGACTAAAGATATGGTGTAAATGGAAAAACCATCCTGGCTTCCGTGGTTGTGTAGTAGTTTGTAACTTCATTATAAGTTTTGGTCTGATGATCTATTACAGGTCCATTTACTTACAAATTTATTTGATTTTAAGATCCTTGAGAGATTGTAATTAAGACGATATGAAAAATTTGTTGGCAGGCTTTTTGTTGAATAATTGCTATTGCTTTCTTATTAGGATAGCAGCTATATTTTGTGGATTGAGTATGTGGTTCTTCCCCAGATTATAAGTGAAAAATGAAAGCCTCTTCATCTCGTGTTACTAACTGTAATGATTTATATTGGTAATTACAAAGGTTCAAAGATGTCATCACAAAGAACTCCTCCTCCGAAAAATACGATGCTACTTTTGCATTCATCGTTATGAAAAATTAAAATATTCCTGATTTATCAGGATTTTCAAATTAAAAAGATATGTCGGTCTGAACAAAATGAAAATAGTTTTAAATCTTTACTTTTCTTTATATACGAGCACAGTGTAATCTGGAAAAGAGAATCTTTTTGGCAACTAATGCTATTTATTTTTGAAATGTGCTCTTCTATGCCAATTTATTAAAATTCGTGTACCTGACGGAGTGTCGTTTAACTAATTTTGTAAAATTTGTTTATTTAAGCTATACCGTCAGAGTTATTACCAAACATCTACAAATTGGATTAATATTGAAGCAAGATAATGACAGAAAAGAAATTGGAGTGTTGACGCGAACCAAAATCAGGTAATAGTTTCCCAGCAAGAATAGCTGTACTAATCTCTTTTGCAATGATGGGGCAAATAGGTCGTTTGTAACAGTTCATGCCACGTTCTTGTAATAATAGTAACGTGGACGTCATTGCAAACTCTTCATAATCAAAGATCAGGCTTTAGAGGTTGCTAAAATCACGGGACGTAGGCAGTAGGATCACCAAGCTAGCTAGGTAAACTAGTTGGGCTAGGAAGCTGCAAATGAGAATTTTGACCTCCTATTGGAACACCATGGCCTCAAAATAGTATGTAATTCTCATATAGCTTTGTAGTCCCCAAATAGACCATTGTAGCTTTCTGAAAGAATTTGGTACATCATCATTAGACCTCTAATACAAACTGCTAGAGTTCTTCAAATCCCTCCTTTGCGGAAAGTGATCGAAAGGAAAGATATGAACCCTAGTAAACCTGGCGATACAAAGCAGCGTACGTTAATTAACAATTAACATTATAATAACTCCTAAGCCGCACTAAAATGCACATGGTTAATTGTATAAAAGTGAAGAAAGCCCTTTCACCATTGGAAACTATACGCCAAACAGATTCGAAAAATGATCAAGATGAACTAAATTGCGAAAAATACATAGCACGAACTTTATGATGCCAATGGAGCATCGTAGCTAATTTATTCACATAAACAAAGCGAAGATAATGAAAAATACAGCTGAAAAAAATCACAAAGAAAGTTGTCTAAGCAACAGATAGGAATCCAACTGAAATTCAGCGATATCTAGCATACGTTATAATTATAAAGGCAAATAACACGTAAGAGTACATTGCGTCTACACATTTAACATCAGTGTAAATGCTATACAGCAATCTAGGAATAAGAAAGACGTATGCGTCAGTCTTATAATTATTCACGGCACTATATATTCAAAACGAACGCTATAGTTTGGTGTATCTTAGCTTCATGGTAGAGGTCATGTGCATGCTGTTACAACCCCTAGTAGGTTGACGTATCCCCACTCTCTCACCCTTGTGTTTTCTGCGGATCGATGGCTGATATCAAATCTTAAATTACGGAACGCTACTGGTATGCCTCGATCAGGTAAATATGCAGGGGCGCCGAATTGTTTGGCTTAGTTATTGTTTCAAATATTCAATCAGTATACTATGGCGAGCGGTACGCTCTGACGGCACGGTGCGCTTTATAAATCCATAATTCTGCCCCCGTTCGCTACCCAGAACGAACAGTTGCATTTTTAAAGGCTTGAGGGTGAATGGGTGAATTGGGGAAGAAGGAAAATGATAGTTTTTTGTAGGCTGTTAAATAATTTTTAATTCGGTTTCTTAATTTACCCACTCCACCTCTTGATCGTACAACCTATTTATCAGGGATGCAAAGGCGAAGAACCCGTATTTTGCACCCTAGTAACTATCTAATATATTATTGTGGACTTTAGTATGATTTCCAAAGTAACAGAATTGTAATAGAATATTTAATAAACGCAAAGAAGCATTGTTTAATTAAAGATGTTACTAAAATTGATATGCATATTCTAGCATAACAACAGTTTGGTATAATAAAAATATAGGTATTATATTTTCTTTAATTTTGAGTTAATATGCATTCCTTTTAATTTAATTAGTTTAGTAAGGGTAGCTCAGTATCTTGCTCAGTATTTTTCAGGCAGAATTAGTTAGTTACTAGTTTATCCATATTAGAGGCGTTAGGGAATTTAAAGATCCGACTGACTTGTTATTAAATACTTGGGATATGTTCCGTGAGGGAGTATAAATTTTTTTGGACTAGGGCCCACGTAGGTACAATCGGTAATGAGAGGGCGGATCAATTAGCGAAAGAGGCGGTGTTTAGGGGAAATAGCGCGATTATTAGATTTGAGCTAATTTCGGCTAGCGTAGTTACAAACGCGTTTAGCGATAAACGTGATAATGATTGGCAGAGTAGGTGAAATATTATTTTAAATGGGAGGTGGACTAGGAAATTTATCGGTAGCGTTACACGTTCTAGGGAAATGAGGGTTAATTTATCGTATCCGGTAGTAGAATTAATAACAGGTCACGGAAATTTTAAATCATATTTATGTAAAATTGGGAGGGTTAATTATTCGCATTGTGAACGTGGCGAAATAGATACAGCGGGGTATGCTTATTTGAATTTCCACTCACTGATGAGGTGGTCGCCTACGGAATTTAGGGCATTAGATATAATGAGTCGGTCGAATGGTGGGAATTTTTTATAATAATAATAATAATAATAATAATAATAATAAAATAATAATAATAATAATAATAATAATATATTTGCAATAAAAACATTACAGAAAATTGTCACAATTGTATACATGTGCTTTGTATATGTACATTTGTCAAATAATTTAGACAAGAAAAAAATTTATGTATAAATAAAAAAGATTAATAAAAACATAGATGTAAAGATAAAAGTATAAATATAAATATAAATACAACAAACAAACATTTAAACAAATAACCAACCAACAAAACATATAAGGTGTAGGAGGTTTGCAGTAACGAAATTACTTCCCCTTCGGATACAGAAATTCCTGTATACTGTAACACTCCCTCTCGAGTAACAGTTTCTTAACTTGTTTTTTAAAGTTAATCGCTGGTAATTGCTTTATATCGTCAGGCAAGTAATTATAAAGTTTCATCCCCCAATACCCAATCGATTTTTGCGAACATGATAGTCGATGGTATGGTGTTCTAATGTCATTCCTACTGCGTGTGTGGTATTGGTGGTGACAACTGTTTAGGGGAAACGAATCTTTGTTGGTATGTACATATATGACGATATTGAGGATGTAGACGGAATACAACGTAAGTATATTTTCAGTTTTAAAGTAGCCTCTGCACGACTCGTTATATCCTGCATAAAAAAGCTGCATAAAAATCGGATGGCTTTCTTCTGCAGCACAAATATCCTGTGCGTGTCTGTCGCCATACCCCAGAAGTGTATGCCATATGAGAGGAGGGAGTGGAAGTAAGAGAAGTAAGTCGTTCTTGCGGCTTCGTGTGTTACCACCTGCTTTATGCGTTTTATTGCATATAAAGCACAAGACAATCTACTGGAGTAGTTACTTTAGTAATGTTGCTGAAGAACTAAATAGGTTAGGACATGATATTTAGATACCTAATTAGTTGGGAAGTACGTATTTATGAATAAATATTTTATGCTCTTTGATCGAAATTTGCGTTAAACTATAGTTTTAGCATGGTTAGGGTATATAAATAAATATTTAAAATATAGGTCTTTAATTTAATTATTATTGGTTAGAATAATTAGGATTAAGTTACTGTTAAGTATTAGAATAGGTTCTGCTGTTGTTTTGTTCGTTCTTAGGTCATTACTTCTTTCCTGTTCGAACTACCAATGTATGAAAAGTGGAGCAGCTACGTGAAGACGGCACGGCACTCGGAATTAAGGGAACGTAGAGGCTGCTTTTCCAGCACTCAGAAGGATAATAATAGTTTGCCGACTATCAGTAACAAGGTCTGGGACTTGTTCCCAGATCCTCACAGAGTAAGGCTTTTGCCATTGTTTTCCTTTGCTTCTTGGCTATTGATTTTATATAAGTGTGTTATACATAATCAATGTCGTTCGCGAATACTGGTAGATAACGAAAGTCGTTCCATGGGCGCATTTAATAACAACTGACAGCTGATCGATTTACAGTGGACTCACGATTATGTGAACTAATCATATTTCATATATTTCAGCATTTCACATAAAGTAGTATTCATATGGTGGCGAGGCTAGTGTATTATATTTTTGTTAATAACAATCATAAGGAAATTATTTAGTTAGATTACGAACATTTCAGTTGTTATGGAATAGGTAGCCTGGTGTAGACCCTTTAGGTGGAGCACGGGGTTGGGATGATTTGCAATTATTTAGTTTTTCATAAATAAAGTGCCTCCTCCTTTTAATTTACCGATACCAATGATATTTTAGTGGAATTTAAATTGTTTTAATATACTCTTTTTTAGCTTTTGGAAACTGTAAACATCAAGCCTTATTCAATGATTACTTGCAGTGTCACTAAAATCAAGCACCAGATGTTATTCTATGTGGCTATAGAAAACCAAGTAGCTATAGCCTGTTCAAAGGTATTTTTATTAGGTTATTATTTGACTAATGAGCTTTACTGGGGATTATCCAGTAATGCTCATTAGTGTAGTAGTGAGCGAGAAGATATACAGATGAGGAAATGGTAGGATATGGTAGGTATTAAGAGAAATTGGACTCATTTTACGTAGAGAATAATTATATTTTATTTAATGCAATCCATGGTTTACAATTTATATTTCATTATTCAAAAGTAAACAATTAATTTTTAACAGATTATATATATTACTTGTGATTGTATTAAAGAATGTTATGCAATGGTATTTTAAATATTAACAGCCCTTTCGCTCAGCTAACTAATTTATACAAATTAACATATAGAAGTAGGTAATAAATAAGAAGACAATTGTCGAAAGGTGCAGATGTTTAAATTTGTGAAACAAAAATTAAAAAGAGGAGACCCATATAAAAGGTGGTTCTCGGTCGGTATTGGAATTCTGCATGAGTTCTAGTGGAATTTTGTAGAGAAAGCTCAAAATATAAGCAACAGAAAATAAGAAGCACCAAAATTATGTTGTGATATCCTTCCAAATTGAAAGAAGGACCAAATTCGTTAAATTATGAGATAATTATAAATTTATTTTTACCTGTTTTTTACAAATTCGTAGTAATATGGTATCCAGTTTTTTTGTACTAACTAGAATTATATTATTAATACAAAAACATTCACATTACTGTGAGATACAGGTAATAAAAATTTAATACAAAACCTTGTACTACTTCTATCAATTAATATTTTAGTTTACTGTGGTTTAAATTCGTACAATTTTTAACATTTTGAATTGGTCACTTATACTCTACATTACAGACAGTTGCAATTCTAAAAATGTATGATCCGTTTAAATTAAATGTTAAATTAATTATAAAATTTGTCCATAAAATTTTGATTAAAAGTAACATATTTTTTTTTAAAGAAAATAATGCCTTCTAAATACATTATTAAAAGGGGCTCATGGAAAAAACGATTAATAACTGTGGAAATATACTAAAAAAAAAATTGTTTTTCGTGATAGGTATGCTGTAAAAAACACAAAAAAAATATTTTGGCCTCCGCAGTTAATAACAATATTTATTCGTATTTAATTTCGCCGACTGAAATAAAATACTTTTTCCAAATACATTAAATAAAGATGATTACTATGCCAACCCCCGTAATTTCCACCCGCAACAACGTTTTACAACACCGGAGGGTTAGTCCTATCTTTTCCCACGTACATATGAAATTAGATACCGCACCTTGTGTAACATAAACACCGGTATACAATACACACAAAATACACACGATAAACATCCGTATTTGTGCTTTTAAAGTTTAATATTTCGCCTTCATAGTTCTTCTATATCCACGTAGGTACGTATTTACAAAGCCAAATACATTATTCCTGATAATGTGAAGTTGTGAATATTGTGTTTGTTAAATATCTGTGGGGAGGCTACGTCATATTAATGTTCGTACGTGTTTTGGCTTGTACACCAATACACGTGCGTTACGAATGCGGAAGGCATAATTTCATTAAAGTTCAGAAGTAGGAAATGAATGATGTATATGTATGAATGAATTGAAAAGTTATAGTATTTTATATTAAACAGCAATCGTAATATATTATACACATATTTATTTTTTTGTTAGAGTGGGCACCTATAGTCCAGGCACTTGAGCTAGGTGCTCATTATACAGTCTCTATTAAATCTCTTGCTTCCACTGGAGCAGCTTGGTGTTCTCTATAAAGCCCAGTATTTTGCCCAGTGGAAACTTGAGAACCCTCGATGGTTCCAATAGATCCTTCCCCTTTCTGCCCGAGTACTTTTGCATGCATCCCCAGGCTTATGGATATCCTTTGATTAGGGCTCGGTCCACAAATACCAATTCCTGTGCCCTGGCTGGATTTGGATCCATCCGTGAACCAGCCACCAAAAGCAGTGATATCACTAGGTGCCTAGTCTCTATTTGGTATGGAGATTCTCACGTTTTCGTTGAAGATAATCTCTGCCATACTGTCCGTGGGCATTTGCAGCAATGGCCCGTCTAGTATCGTATCCGTACTATATAAATATATTGCATGCGAAATGTAGGTATGGTCATGAATTAGTTGAGGAAAGGCACCAAATTTCAGACAGTGATGTAACTTAGTATATATGTAGTGTCATCTTTTGGTATTTTCTGAAAGTGAAGAACCATGGATGCATTGGTGGTCGCGATGCACTTGTATTTACGTTTGCACGTGGTTCACAACACTTTTTTCATTATCCACCTCTCTAAGTATCTTTAAAAGGCTTATTCAAATTAAGTTAAAACACTTAGAGCGGCTTTCTGTTTTGAATTCGGTAGTTTGGTGATGCTTGCTTTACTTTCTTAGGTAATATTTAGTTTGATTGCGTACATAGCCCATGAATAATTTTGTCAATTCCTAATTTCAGATATCTTTCCAAATTACTATTTCAAATTAGGTCACCACCGCACAAAGTTGACGATTTTTGTTATTTTATTTTATTTTTCTTAAACTTAAAGGCTTTTGATATAATACGAAATAAACAGATATATCTTAAGGCCGGAAAGATTTTTGGAGTGCCTAAAGGCACTGTAGAAAGATACGCAAAGTCTGATGAAGATCCAAAAGATCTTGAGAGGTGTATCTATTGGCCGTAAACATTCTTTCTTCAGAATTCGAGAATGAGTTGATGCAGTACACATCAGTTATGCAGAAGCGTTTTTTGGGTCAAGAGCTCGCGACGTGAAAACATTGCGATTGGAAATAAAATAGCTCATCCATTCAGTGCTGTCAAAAAAGCGGCAAAAAATAAAATGTTTACGATTCTATTTGACTTTCCATGAGAATCCTCAAGACATGTCGACTTTTTGAATAAAATCCTTTATTCTTGAAAATGTTTCATTTTTTTTGACTTATATGACAGCGAATATGACAAAAGACCCTTTCCAAATAATAACGAATGCAGATGAAGCGGGTATTACTGTGGTGCAACACAGGTATTTTTTATTTTTCTTATAGGAAAGGAGCCCGTTTCGTCATTCACTTCAGCAGAGAGAGGAAAATTGGTAGCTGTTTTAACTTTATGAATGCTTTAGGTGTGTACATTCCACCATTATTAATTTCGCCCAGAATATGAAAACTGAGCTAAGTTAGGAGCTCCTAATGGAGCGGTTGTCACATATCAGGGTCGGTACAGGCAATTTTTTTTACTCTATGGTTCAAGCACTTAAATTCACGAAAACTTGTGCTTCTAATCCTGTTCTGCTGATATTAAATGGTCATTATTCTCATAGAAGAAATATTGAACTTATCGATTTGGCAAAAATGAATCACGTAACCATCGTTTGTTTGCCACCCCATTCAGTAAATAAAAAGCGGCTACGGGATGTTTCTTTCATGTTCTCGTTAAAAATCTTTTACGCACAGGAAATAGAAAACTGACTTGGAGAAAATTTATTACCCTTTTGCCATATGCAATCGCTAATATTTTCTGTAAAACCTATTACAAAGCTACAAGAAGAATGGAAATATCGAGCAGTGGATTGCTTTTCTCTGCAAGAAAAGTATGTCAAATTTTGCGGTCTTCCTCTAATAGTACTAACTTATCCAGCAGCACCCTGAACTATCATCAAATATTTCCGATATTCATTACGAGTTCGAGATGTTCATCGTAAATTTCTCCGAGTAAGAAGAGCACGTAGATACATCCACGAATTCATTATGAAGCGTAAATCTCCAGGTTGTGGCGCTCGATTCATCTTCACCGCGTACTAACACCTATCGATCCCAGCGTCATACAATGGCACCGCATTTCTTTCCTATTCGTCGTTGCATCAGCGTCGATAATACTTGGATTCGATGGTTGGGAATAATATCTTCAATTACAAAGCGACGACTGTGCGCCTGCTTTTTTTCCTTTCTGTGTCTTAATGGAATACACTGTAAGTTATACGTGCACGTTACATATGAATATAGTACCAATACATGGATATAAGGCATGTGCAGAATGCGCAGCGACAGAGTATACTATTATCACAGTATGCAACGAGTAAGGATGAGCTCGGAAAATTCAGCGTAGCTGCCATCTTGTTAAGCTGTTGCCGGAAATTTTCAAACGTGTGGAGTAATATATATTTTAAAGGAAACAGGAAAATAGATTAGAAAAATCCACAAATTTATGCGTTTTTTATGGTGATTTTATTGCACATATTTCGATTCTAGTAAAACAATGTTTGATGGAATTGCGGAAGAGATAGAGTTTCAGACGTTGTTGCCGTTGGATTGCGATCGCTTCATTTATGGATTTTATTTGAAGTTTATTGTTCAATTAATTTAAGAATTAGACCCTGCAACGCCATCTAGCAGTGAAGTTTCGTACTTCTTGCTCGTTCCAACGCATCTTTACCGTGTTAGTCAAAAGTAATGTCTCATTTTTCGTTATTTATTTCCAAATTATTAGTAATTCATTCTCAGTTAAAATAGTTTTTCATTATTCAATTATTAGTTCAAATTTGATTCATTAAAACCTTTTCTTTTGTGTGAATTACTCCGCATAGTTAGTTTGTCCGTGACTGGATTTGAGTAACGTTGCATTTTCCTCTCTCCGCCCTCTCGCTAAGGAAGAGAGACGCAGCGGCTTCGTATCACCATCTCACGCGTTGTTTAAGTTGTTCCGCGAAAATTTTATTAGTTACCACGTTTGTTGTGGGGATATTCTCACGTGAGGAACCTCCAATATCGAGTGCGTTTTCTGTTTTACCTGAGACTGCCAGGAGAAGTGGCTGTGGCATCGATGTTTCCCTGAAAAGGGTTGTACAAACAGTAGCATCAAGCCAGCATTCATTTAGTTTAATGGCGTCATCTTTAGGTCACTGGTAAGCTGACTTTTCTTTCAGTTGTTAATTTTATCAGTTTTGGTAATCCGGTCCTGTCCTCAGGACCTATTTCGTTTTGCTTTGAACCTAGGGTGAAAGAAGTACCTAATTAGGGAGACAAATCCTCATCGTTGAATTTTACCTGCACCACGTATAGGGGAGCAAATTAGACCACGACTACGACACCAGCGAAACGCTCTGTGTACACTCCCAGAGACACCCGCCAAAGTTACCAGCTAAGTTTTACATATATTTAATTTTTCTTTCTTTTGTTGTACCGAATTAAAATTTTAAGTTATTTTTAAAATCCTAATTTCCGAAATCCGAAATTACTAACCCAGATTAAGATTTGAATTTATATTTCTTGAACACCATCATATTAATAACTTCACTTATTGCACGATCATTATATATATAATTTAGATTACTAGTTAAGCGTAGAGGTTAAAAGCGAACACCAATTGTGATCGTAACAGGTGTCAACCCATGTCCTAAGATTCGTATTTCATTGTATTTTATTATTTTGCTTTTTTTTTGTACCAAATATACAGTGTTACCAAAAATTTGTGTTTTGAATAAATTATTTCGATCCGAATGAGACCTTCGAGTTTGAGAGCGAACGAACCCCGTAACAACGTAGACTAAATAATATCGAGTTGTCTATAATGTAAATAATTGTGAAATGTGAGAATTAAAATTTATACTAGTACAATACAGTTCAGACTAAGATTACATTATTTTAGAAAGTGAACATAAAATGAATTAAGATAGTTATGTGATAAATAGATACAGTTAAAATGAGTGTCTAACAAATAAATTGATTTAATGTGAGCTAGGAACCTCTGTACGCCAACAATAGTTCTTCTTATCCATGTACTTTATTAATTCTTGTCCTGTTGTATGTAACAGATTAATTCGGAAATCTAAAGAAACTGCGATCTCGCAAGAGCAAATGGTACAACAACATGGTGTCCATTGACGTCTTCTTTTACGGTTATTTCATTTAAATCTAACAATATAATATATAACAAAGTATGTAACTGTTATGACCACTAACTTAACCTTTTACGCAATGCACCTTATCAAGATTCATTAATTGTTTTTTTAAAACTGCAGGGGTAATTTAAAACTAATAAAATACGTGAAATAAATAAATAAAATAAGTAAATCATGTAATCTAAGCGGATGAGTAAGCTAACTTATGTCGGTACCAATGTAAACAATAACAAACTGTCATATTGGGAGACTGTTGTTTGAAGTGAAGTTGGGTTTAAAAGTTCAGACCCCGATGATTCATCCATTATCTAGTAACATACTTTTTAGAGGCGAAATATCATTATTATAGCCAGCTCGCAATTCTTCTAAAAGAAATACAACAATATATAAAATTAGTATCGTTTGTGCTTTCAGATTTAACACAATACTTGTATTTAACCACGTGTGTATGTAGTGTGGCACAAAGCTAAACCTGGACGATCGCCATATAGTTTACCTACACATCGTCCAAGTTTACCTTTGTGCCATGGTACAAGAGTATGCCCATATACATGCATAAAATGAGTCCGTACTTGTAGCACTGTCTTGTTACTGGTACGCATTAAAAATTCACCGATACATCCATCGCCCAGCATGGGTTTTGGCGTGTAACTTGTGCCGTAATTATAGCGGTGGCCTTAATTTAACGCACGCCACTGCGTCGTCTATCGTTTTAATGATGATGTAAAATGTGAAACGTGAGAGTCGAGTCGAGTAGAGTCGAGAGGTGAATTCGAATTAACGACTAACGGGTGCCGGGTTACCGATCCCTTCAGTTTGGAAATTCGTACGTACGGACCTAAATATGTAGCACTGAATGAGAGCTTGCGTCGCTAGAAACTTGAAATGAAAAAAAATGAGCCACATTCACAGCCTCTCTTAGGTGGAATATGTTTAGGTTGCAAATATATATAGCAAGAACTGTAGTGCAGTAATAGACACATAAAACATCCTATCACTCCGCGCTACACTAACACGAAATATAATAATAATAATAATAATAATAAAAACGGTCTTTATTTCCTCAAACACAACAACGTACTTACATATATGGAGTATAACTTAACGAGGAAACAGGGTGAAATTCAGACGAATCTGTTTTTCAATTTAACCCTACATAACCAAAACATATTTCAAGCACACGAGACGACATACAATTTTAATCTAAATAAGTACATAATTAGAAATGTATGGAGCAATACAGTGAGCGCGCAGCCACCAATCTAACATAGACTAGACTGAAAAGCATATAGGTGATTAAAGTATCACTTTTTACACATGTAACACGAACCACTACCTTTAACAAATCGAGGAGTATTATTGTAGATATTTGTGATCTACTACGAGTAACTCTTTTTAAAGAATTGGTGTGCATGGGCCGGTGGTGTTAAAGTTCCTTTAAATCTGATGTTCAACGTATGAACATCAGTCCTAAAAATTATTTTATTATAAAGATAGGGTGGCTTTTCCGAGTGTATAATTTTATAAAACAGACAAGCAGCATGAAGTATGCGACGATTTTCATATTTAACCACCTGACATCCCTTAACTTGTGACTAATGTGTTCCCGTCGACGAATACCATAGATTAGACGCAAGCAGGAGTTTTGAACTTTCCGTATTTTTTGCATGGTGATTGAACTTAAGAACGGAGAATAAATTACATCGCAATAATTAAAATGAGACAAAACTAACGTTTCACAAAAAATAAAGAAAATGTTTTTTGAGTTAAAAACATTCTGCTGCCATAAATTAATCTGAGACTGTTGTAAGCTTTTTGAGTGCATTTATTAATATATTCATTGAACTTTAATTCCTCGTCTATTATCAGTCCCAAACTCTTCACCGAATTTTGCAAGTTAGTTGAACATTGTTAACACTTATATTAATATTTGATAGAAATTTGGCTTTTTGATTTGCTGGCGCGAATAATATTATTTCCGATTTAGTAGGATTTATTGTAAGAGAATGTCGCTGTGCCGAGTCAACAAGACATTTCAGATCTTGATTAATATCCGCACAAGCTGTGTGAACATTCGTAGGTGTCAAGGAACAATAGAGCTGCGTGTCATCTGCATAAAAGTGGGACTTACAAAATTTTATATTATTTTTAAAGTAACTGGTATAAACAGTAAACAGAAGCGGTCCTAAAACTTACCCTTGTGGAACACCGGATGTTACATGTTGAAATTCAGATGAGTCGTCATTGACTACAACAACTTAGACTCTGTTCGCAAGGTATGACATTAACAGCTGTATAGCAAGATCCTCCAATCCCGCATGGTGCAAAATAGATGCAAGCAAGGTGTGATTAATTGTATCAAAAGCTTTGGAAAAATCTAAGAGACACAGAATAGTGGCTTTTCCCTTATCCAATTCCGAAATGATATCATCTATAATTGTGAGTAATGCAGTTGTACAACTAAACCCATATCGAAAGCCTGACTGGGTCTAAGGTATAATATTATTTTTATAAACAAATTTTGTAAATTGTTCAGTTAATATCTTTTCAGTATATAATATATAAACCAAATTCTAACGAGTGTTCCGACATTTACGAAATTAACAAAATCTAAGCAGTTCCTAGCAATATCGCTGAGGACACTTAGATCAAATGCTAATATACTTTTAATTTTAACTCTGTTGACACATAATATTGAGAAAATTCTCAACTATATTCAAGTATTTTCTGTCGGTCCAAAAATTTGCACAAAGCCTGAAAATTAAATTGAATGCGTCTTTCTTAAATAAGTTGGGATTTTTAGATTTGTCAAATGTATTCCACCAAATAGAGTTTTTCATGCAGAGATTGCAAGCTTTTTACAGTATTAGACTTTGTACAAAGAACTAACTTTCACCCTTTCAGACTAAATTTCCGTCGATAACAAAAAAAAAAAAACCTTGCCATATTTATATTCCACATATCTACCGCAGTTTTAAAATCCAAAAAATACCTGGAGAACTTTCGCTTTGAGTAGTAAAAATTTTTCTGATTTTATTGTATGATTTGGCATATAAAATAGGACGCTTTAGAGTGAGAATTCTTTATTATTCGCTACTTCCGCTTGTATGTATGTGATGTGAAAATTCTTTGTGTACCAAATACCTTTTTTCTGGAAAAGAATGTATACCGCCAAACACAAATAATCGAATACGCGTAAAAAAAAACGTAGGGTATTCGAATAAAAACACAATTGAAAAATAACAGAACCCGATCACGTTTTCGAGCAATTAATTGCGGATGAATTACCTTCTATCGTAAATTGACCTGATGGGATAACTTCAATGTGGATAGCTATACGTAGTTTAGAGACGTGCTGGGTGTAAATGTACGGACACAGAATTATTCAATTTCCAATTGCTTTGTTCGTTGCTGTCGGTGGTAAACATGGGTGGTTGTCGTGGGCTGTTATATTACACACAAGGTGACTATAAATCCTTAAACGTATCGTAAAATGATCCCCGTAATGCCAAATTCACAGCATGTTTAATTCTATTCGCAATGGAACATATAAGAGGTAATAAACCAGCATATAGAAATGACTAAACCTTTAAAGCAGAATTTAAATTAGTAGTACTTTTCAAGACTTGGATTGCTCTAATTAATTTTTGATTATTAGCACTTTCTACTTGTGTGAATATTTTTCAAACCAACAGAATTGCTTTAAGATATTGAAATGCGTATATTTGGTTTCTCTAATATCCTTCTGGTATAACGTTTATTTACTTTAGAACTGGTTTCGGCTTACAGCCATCTTCTACTAGAATCTACAATATACTAGGTGAGTACCATCGACGATTGTAGGCTCGATCTAATACTTCTCGTGCTATTCTTGAATAATGTGCTGGACAACCGTCATGTTGGAACTATATTGTTTGTCGTACGTCCAAAGGAAGGTCTTCAAGTAACACTGGAAGTTCGTTTCTGCAAGATGTTTCGATGTTTTTCACCATTTAAGTTTCTATCGATGAAATATGGACCAATAAGCTTATTGCCGATTATTCCACGCCAAACATTTACGTTCCAAGGATGTTGATGTTCAACTTGGCGCAAGCAATGGGGATTTTCGATACTCCAGTAATGCATGTTGTACCGATTTACCGTACCGTGATTTATGAATGTCGCCTCGTCAGAAAATAATATTCGAGCAAAAAAAATTGGGATTATGTTGTATCCGTTGAAGCGCTCATTGACAAAATCGCACTCGATTTTGAAAATCATCGCCATGAAGTTCTTGATGCAAGGAAACTCTAAATGGATGATATTTCCTACGTTTCAATATTTGGCAGATAGTGGACTGAGAAATTCCTGATCTGCGAATACTAATGTGCGGATTATTAGCTACTGCAGCTAATACCGCAATTTCATTATTTTCTCCAGCAATTGTTTTTCGGCGATAACGTTTTCTTGGCTGTACATTTCGTTCGCTAGAGAACTGTTGAACGACTCGGTAAAAAGATGTGCGATCGCACCTTGTCGGGAAAACGTTGTGAATAAAGATTAACAGCATCATCGATATTCCTACCACTTTCTCCATAGATGTAAATCATTTCAATTCCCTCTTGTAATGTTATAGCCTCCATTACTGTTCAAATATTCAACACTAACTAATTTGCATTGGATTAATAATTAATAATCTAAATGGGGATCGGACAATGTGTAAGTATTCACAGCTTGTCAAGTACTGAATAAAATACGGTTTTGTATCGTTGAATAGCATTCCAATTGCGAATAAATAAATGTATCGAAGTGAAGGGGCACAGTTTGGAACACATGGCTTTTTGAAGTGTTAGTTTATGTTAAAATAAAAAAAACACAAAATCATGTTTGCTTGCTTCTCTTTTTTGTGTATTTTTTCTAGACGTTCACAATCATGTTTTTTTTGCGATTACAGCGCAATCTGTTACGAATCGAAAAAGTTTCAAACAAAAACTACATACTTGATGTCGTAGAATCCGAATCTGCAATACGAAATGGGGGTTCTTATTTAAGATTTCAAAGTTGCCCCTACCACTCTGGGGGGGGGGGGGTGAGGTGGGGGATCGAGTTCGGCACTATTCAGTGAGCCCCCTACATTATAACAAATCCTATTAAGATCTTTTTTTGATTTGATGCAGTGTTTTATAGATATTCCGTTGTCTCAAGATAAAAAACTCAGCCTGTATGCTAAACTTGGCCTGCAAGTAAAATAAAATGTGAACACGTAGTCTTAATATAAAAATGTCAAAATGCAAATACTGAAGCTTAAATTTCGAGGTTGCTAAAGTGAAATTAATTCTATATGAAATTATTTGAGATGTATACAAACTTTAGAGGTAAATGCCCGAAAAGTGAAATGTTTAACTAAAAAATAGTATTAAACATTTAGTAGGCAACAAGTGAAAATTTAAGTGAAATTTAAAACATTATAAAATCAAGAAGAAGAAGCCGTGTTGCTTGTAAGTGACTAGAGGAAGAATACTCCCGAATACCTTAATTTCAATTAAGGCGGATAGAAGTAAGGCAGCACTGCGCAAACGAGGAAACAGGAAAACTACTAAAAGTTTATAGAAAGGAAAAAGATATAAAATTTAATTTTAAAAATTTAAAAGAGATTAAATAATACAGTATAAGTTATAGGAACTATTACCTAATGAAAGGTTGAAAAATTGATAATAAATTTAGAAAATATTTGAATAGAAATTTAAATATTACTGTGAGGTATAAACACTTGCGCGACTAGTTTAAGTTTATAAATAGAGGTTGTTAAGCGATGTAGGCCTGTTCATTTAGAACGTTAAGTTATTGCTAATTTTAGGCTTTTCCACTTTTCACATTTTTTAAACCCTTTTAGCGTTTGTGTCATATTTTGGGGTAATCATAATCTCTAATTCCGGGGAAAACATAATTATAAAGATGAACTAATCCTAATATTGAGAAATTAAGAACGCATGTTGAAAAATCATCAAGACTTTGAAAGAAGAACTATCTTATCCATTAAGAATAAACTTAGAGATAATTAAACTCTATATATCAAAGCAAATGAAAACACAGATATTGCAATTGTTTATTATATAATACTCAGTTAATTATAAAGTCAATGTAAAGGCACTCTGATTGAATATTTCACTAACCATCAACTGTAATTAATATGAATATAAATATATTTATTTTATATGCTCTTCCTACTTACATAAAAAAACGCCAGGCTCATACATCCCATTACAAGTATTTATTCATCACTCAGGTCTTTTAAATAAACATAAGCAATTTATAAATATAAAAACAAAATTTGTCATTTGAACCTCCTGCTACGCCACATTACTACTTTGACTTTATGATATGTTAATAAGCGATCGAACAGTGATGAACAGATTCCTGTAGATGGTTTTAAGACCGCGTTGTACTCTGAGAGTTCATGCTTTGTCGAGAGAAATCGCGGAAGAAGATTAGAGTGGGCGCAGTAACATGACCGCAAACTGGGCATCTGTTTTGGTTTCATTTCGAATCCCGGTTTGGTTTGCGGCCAAATACAAGAAGAACGAGAATGTGGAGACCTCCTCAGCGAATGCAGAACGATTAGCTGCATCACACAAACTGTTCACAGCTTCCAATGAATACTCTTATGGTATGGAGCGAAATATCGCTTGGTGGAAGACCTCGTTATCTCGTATCGCTATTTAAACGCCATTGACTATAGGGACATTATCTTTCAATACTTTGCGCTACCATATGCTGCAAGAGTTGGTGAAAATTATTAACTCATGCAAGATAATGCGCGTCTGCATACCGCAGGTACCATTCCTGCATTTCTTCAAACCCACGAAATTAATAATTTGCCATGACCAGCGCAATCACGTGGTTTAAATCCCATAGGACATGTATGGGATTTGTTGCAAAGAAGCATTCTGCATGAAAATCTCGTCTTCAGAACAAATCAACAGATGTATCAGTGTCTTACAGAACAGTGGAATGTCATTGATCAACAAGAGTTAGACCACTTGACTATAGGTATGGTAAACAGGTGCATAAAGGTACTCAACATTCGTAGAGGTTCCACAGGATACTGACATTGCATTCATTGTCGTATGTTGTTGATTTTTATTATTTGTTTTTAGATAAGTTTTTGTTATTTGAGGTGCATCAGTAGAAGCACCCAAATTAAAAAGCAGAAATACGGAGCATTTGCGTAGCTCACTTTACTGAACCTTATCGATCATTGTTTAAGCATTTTAAGATACAACCACTCTTTGCATGTATATATGCTAGAAGCAGCTTGTTATGCATAAAAATAGAGGTAACATTGTAACAAATGCAGATATTCACAACAACAATACTAGAATCAAAAATGAATTGCATGTACCTGTTTCTAGTATGGCATTAACTAATCTTAGTCCTGAGAAATTAGGTAAAAGAATTTATAATAATTTGCGTGTTTATATAAAAGAACTAGCTATGTCTAAATTATTTAGGAATACACTTATGGATTTATTGCTGTCTCACTTATTTTACAATTTTGAAAAATTCTTTTTAGTTGCCAATTAGTTATACTTTTTAATTTTTTTCAGATTTTAAGTAGTATTTAGCTTTCAATTTTCTTTTTTATTGCGGTTCATTGGATTGACTACTATTTTATGTCTTTTTTTATTACTTATGGACGTTTGTTTTTTGTTTTATTTAAGTTAGTTTTAATTTACTTAGAATTAGCTTTTAATTAGGTATTTAGTTGAGTTTAATTTTAATTTACATTTATTTCTAATATTTATTTATTTTATTTTAGTTAGATTAGGTATGTTATCTTAGAATATTTTCGTTTCATTATTTTGTGGCTATTGTTGACGTGTTATACACATTTATTGTCCATATAATCAATAAACTATTATTATTATATAAAAAGAGGAAAAAAGTTCTTTCCAACCAGGGTTTATTTCAAAAGATCATCTTTACATGTTTCGACCTGGGGCCATCTTCCGAAGCATGTCTTTACAAAATATAGGGGAAACTGGTCGGAAATTTGTCTAGAACATCTGAATGATTTATGTATAGATAAAATTATAATAAAAATAAGATATAAAATATTAAAATTAATGAAAAGCATCAAACGCACACAAAGATATTAAAATATAGAAGGTCAAACCCCGCGTGTATTTAACTGACTGCAAAGAGTATATTTCGCCCTTTTACTTCTAAATTTTGTATATGTCTTAAACAATTTCATTAAAAAGAAAAATCAAATACTCTTAACCTCTAAATTTAAATTTCAGTATTTCCATCTCCATGTTTTTAGATTAAGACTGTAAATATTTTCGTATTTTATTGTACCTTAGGGCCAAATTTAGTATATATCGTAGGTTCTAGCAGAATATGGCTATAAGCCGAAACTAATCCTATAGACTATAGAGTAAATAATAGTTATAACATAAGGAAATTAGAGCAACCAAATATGCGTACTTCAATACTTCAATATCTTATATATTTCATTATCATATATTTCCTTGCAACTTACCAAAGAACGGTATTAATTTTATTCTAGTTAAATATAAGGAACTGTTTTTATTTATTTGTATATGTATTGTTATAACTATATACTTGCTTCTATCCCAGCTTTATAATTATATCTCATTAGTCGAGCGAGCTTTAAATGTTGCATGAGCTTGATGTTACTTATTTATGTGTTGCGTGAAATTTGTAATTATGTGACTAATGGATATCGGCGATACGGTGTTCGAATCGAGGACTATAGTATGCCAAAGGTAAATATATTTTAACTAACCTTCAAAGTCCCAAATGTCATTCGAATAATAATATACAGTTTGTTTGCTGAGATTACTTTTCTTTTTGCATTAGAAGCAATTATTGAGAGTTGACGTAAGGTTTTGTTTAATAATAAAGTAATATCGTGCAGGCTTTTTGTGTATTGTTCGGAGGAACGTGCGAAGAAAAATAATATAATCCTGAATAAGATGCCTTCAACAGCAAGTGTGTTTCCTTCCATCATTCATCATGCAATATTAAAGAGATGGTGGAAAATATATCATGCATATATTTCTATTAATACAAAGGCATCTTATGATGGTAAATGTCAAGTTTTATTCTTTCATTAACTTAATGAAACTTGTTAATTGGTGTTCGTTTTTGTAAGATGGGAGGGGATTAAAGTATTTATAAAAAAAGAAAGTTCTAAAGCCAACTATTTACGTAATACTGCTGTTTTCGAGGTTTATTACTTACAATGCAAGACGCGGTGGAAACACACGAAATTTTTCCAAATATAATATCTTTCTAATTTTGAAATTTTTTTTATATGTTTATCGATTTTAATATATTTTAACCTTGCTACTTACATCATAAATAAAATATTAGAGGACAGTTTGGGTGTGGAAGACAATTACTTGCCATTGAATTATTTGTTTTTTCGTTTCGCTGTCATTAGCCACAGCCTACGTTAAAAAAATAAGTTACTTACAACTCTGTTATTTTTTAAAACAACAGCCATAAACTTTGTATCTTAAAAAAGCAAAAAGTGACAAATTACGAAAGGTCATATCGTATTTTTTATAATTCCATGTGATAAAAAACAAAAGCTGCATTCCATTAAAGAGGTATTTACATAACGGCATTAGACAAGAAATTAAAAAATTCTAATTTTCACTTTCTTCTCAATATCTCAAAAACCATTTTGTATGTATATTCTGTATTTCTCAACACCATTTTGTGTCGCTTTTTTATCTCTTACCGTTTAAAACATCTTCTTGCATGGGTCATCTATCTTGGAAACCTTGTATTGAACTTGTTGTGGTACCGAAATAAGAACATAGATATTCCAATACAGTGTAGGTATGATGGACTGATCGATGAATGTATTAGTAACAGTTGCTAGACTGTTAGCGGAAAGGAGTGGGATAAACTTCTATCGTGGCCATTTAGTTATGGCCGTCCGAAAAATATTAAAAAAAGAACTCTAAACATTTAGAGGATTATAGAAATCGATTATTGTCGTCTGCAAGAATAAGTTATTGCCAGGTAGTATTCATATCAGCGAATAAAAATAAACTTTATGGGACAATACTTTAGCGTTGTATACGATAGGATTACGAGAACTGAATACGAACACAGACGAAATAGAAGAAACATATTACTCTTTTTTGTATGAAGTTTGTATACCTCCTGTTCGTATATACCTTTCTTTGATTACTTTAGTTATCGATTATTGGCAGGTATAAAAGGTACATTTGCATAGGTATCACAAAATGCTTGGTAACGTTAAAAAAGAAAGCTACAGGATTGCCTAGGAGGTACATACTTTCCACACTATTCTTGAGAGTCTTTTTTGTAATATAAATATTATTTGCGAGTCTAAGCATAATCCCCAATCTATAATACCAGCACATCAAGTAATGAAGATGGGAAACCTAATTCTTTAAATTAGTTCTGGGTTAGCTTGGTTTGTGAATTAAGAAAAAGATTCATGGTTACTTGACTTACCAGACAAACAATCCCGATTTGTGACCGAAAATCCTATTTTTACTCAAAATATTTTGCTTCGTGGGCAAACTGTGGCTGGTGATGTGACAT